>JAULCC010233184.1:0-12632 GCA_032358795.1 Nuttallia obscurata | reverse complement strand
GATCCAACCTGCGGCCTCTCGCACCGGAAGCGGACACTTTGACACTTGAGCTAACCGGGTGGACATTTTGATCGGTTTCATGGAAATATGGAACTTTTTCAGCAGTGGGACCCCCTTTTAACATCGTATTAGGTTTACAGCCTTATGGCTTGATGTACGTTCGAGAGTGGCGTAGGGAATAAAGTAAAATCTCAGAATGAAATAATATGATATGTTATTTTTCAGCTATGCGTCAACGGTTTACAGCTTAGTGTCAACGGAAATACCCCAAGACCATTTTGGCAAAGTGGCTCAATCGTGTGTTGTGTGCATCTAGACAACAACATTCATCACTGAAAAATGGGGCTCTGCAGGTATGAAGTTTAACACTTATAGACAACTTAGAATATGGCAATGATAAACTTATTGTTTGCAATATTTATGTGTGTGGCAGATGGCGATGAAACCATTTAATGAGCATTTACTGAATTATGAAGTAAGATGTCTTTCGGCGATGTATTGGCCTTAACTAAACACATCTAACTCAACTGAATTAGATTTAGAATCAATGAAAAAAATGCATTTTTTAGAAATGCTACTATCCTACCTGTGATTTGCTTTTGGACATTTGGATGCAGTGTCAACAGGAATTCATGAAAGTCCTGATAACTATTATCTTCGATCTTCACTGTTCCAGTTTTGGATTCTTGAAAATAAAACAGAAATATGAACTTCTGTTTTATGTACTCATTTGACAGTATTAACATGGGTTATTGTTTTCAGCAAGAACTTAGGCAATGCCAACTTAAAGCAGCATGCTTGTAAACAGAATAAACAAACTGCGCTTTACATCAACTTTCCCTATAACATTAGTTATTTTTTCTAAAAATAAGTTGAATAAGTAATTTAACCACGAATAAGATAAGAAAACACCAAAACATACCCATCTTCGTTAAGATTCCAAACCGAGGTAAATATATAAGATTGTTTTGTTTTATTTTTAGCATTAACAAGCACTTTCAAAGAAAAGGTTATCTGAACCTTATCAGAAATCATTTACTAGATAACTACTACATTGAAGCTGTTGCACAGTGTGATTTCTTATATGTTTTTCCGTCATCTCTAGGGATGTCACGGCGAGTTATAAAATGGGCATTGAAGTTATCACTTTTTGATGCCGGAACAACTTTTTTAAACCCGGGCCCTGTAATGTTTATTTGGTGGATCCAATTGAATTTAGTAACAAAAATCAGCATGCTGAAAAAACATAAATAATAATTGTTTGTCTCAATGTAAGAGAAGAAATCTTTTCATTTCGTGAAAACAAAGCCGATATTTTCACTCATGGCTTCGCCTTTCTTGAAAACTTGCCTATGCTTTTCACTCAGTGAAACAAACAATTATTATCCACTTTTGAATTGTCGTTTTTAAGCCAGATGTGTTCAATCAGCGTTTGCTTTGCGGGAATTATATGTAGTGCCACAAGGTGAAAGTCCGCAAAACAAATATGCAATACAAATACTTGTAGAAGGACAGAAATATAATTTTGAGTCATTTTCTAAATTGGTTTGATACGTATGATCACATCGGAATGCTGGTACATGACAATCGATGGCAATATATATAAGTCTTAATAAAATATGTGTTCTGTTCTGTTCTATATTCAGCAACCAAGTTAAACCTGATGCAGAAAGGGAATAGTTAAATGATTAAAAGTAAGTGTGCCCTCTTTGAGTGCTGTTAAAAAGTGTTGTTAATGCTCCGAATATTCAATTAGCACACATGTTGGTGAAGCGCGTAAAGTTTAAAAAACAACAACAACAGAGCTTTGAGTTATAGTAGACAAATCTTTAATACCTTAAGATAAATGGTGACATGGAACTTAATTTTATAAGGGAGGTAGAAATGTTCACAACTCTCTACCTTGTCAAATTTTAAACTTCATTTGTCTAGAAAAATAAACTTTAAGTTTATTGTTGTATCTTACACCTATTTGTTTTGCTTCAAGTCTTATTTCCTCACGTTTTATTTCTTAATCAAAACTCTTCCTGAAATGTATTTGAACAATTCATTAAACAAAAATTGAAAATTCAATAATAACGTAGTTTTCTTATTTTCGAAATTCGAATTCAGTTTACAATATTTCGTTACTTCTATATCGGCCTAAGCCTGATGTTTGCGACTTTATGGGAAATTGTAAACCTGGATCGGACGCAGTATATGCAAAATATAAAGCAACGTCTGTGATAATAATCTATACAAATGATTGCTTTATAAATGAATATTCATTCGTTAGTTAAACTGCTGGTTAACAATCTTGAAAAAGAAAAAAAGTAAAATCATCCACTGATAATGAACATTGTTTAAATGATGAAGTTAAACCAATATTCATGCAGTGTTTGTTGTATACATGATAGTCAAGACCATATGAAAGAAAACAAAAACCAACTCTGAACAGAGACGGGGGCCGGTTCAACCTGTCTCATATCTAGGACAAAGGGTTAACATTACTCACTCAGAGTGGTGCTAATCCCTAATAAGCCAGTCATTCCGCTGATAAAGTCCTTAGTACAAGGGCGAAAGCTCCAGGTTATCTTCCTCACTATATTTGTTGGTTTTTAAAAAGTATAAAATTGAAATTCAATATGTTTTTTTGTCAGGAGCAGAGCAGAGATGCACAATGTTTGCACTATTCTATTTCTATTGGAATCAATCATCTTCAAAAAGAAAAGAGTTTCACGCACCATGCCAGCACTGTCATTCGAATATCTAATTACAAATGCCTAGTTTCGAATTTAACAAATGGTTGCTTAATTATAGTTGTCAAAAATCTATCGTATGTCTTTTCTTGCTTTCGTATACCTACCTATAAAATCGGCAGAAACCATCGTAGCGAAAACTGGTGATACGTAGCAAAGAAAATTTTTCGACACATACAGCTTACGATCTTCCTCAAATTCAAATGTTATCTCGTCTTCACACACTCCTGCCACGGTAAATGGCAACTCTTCTTCTTCATTTTCGTTTGATCTTTCAGGTTGTATCGCCTCCTCGGTCATTGTCCCTTCAGTTGTGTCCTTGAAATATATTTAGAATTTCATTTACTATCCAAAAGAAAAGAAACATATCGAAATTCAAGTCAATCAGTGAAATTAACTGAAGTCACTGTGTGAAATTCAAGTCAATACTTGAAACTGATCAGAAGGTTAAAAAACTGACAAAACATACATTTAATACAATATTATTTCCAATTACAAGCAACAAATGTACCTTTTTGCAGTTGGCTGGCGTAGACAATAAGAATACCCAAAGTGGAGATAATGCAGGTACGAAACAACTCAGTTCAACTAGAAAGTTTGTGTGCTCATTTTCAAGATTTACCAGCTTATTCACAATCGCAGCTCAATCAAAGCAAATGTGATGCAGAGGAAGGAATGGGTGGTGGGACTGATGTGAAGAAAGTATCCAGCCTTAATGAAAGAATCAATAAATATCATACATATGCGAAAGAGATTATTATTCATTCCAGATCAGTAACTGTGTCTTCGCCACATGAATAAAAAGCATACGTTTATTCACCAAAGCTGATTACGCCTCTTTTAAATGGTGATACCACAGATGTAATTCCACTGTCTAATTTTGGATTATCGTTATTAAAATCTGGACAAGGCTGACTGTGTAGATTTTGTTGCAAAGGCAGAAAAAAGTGTTTGAGAAACTTTGCACATTAATATCTCGCCTTTAAAGTACACGAATGGCTGACATTCCAAGCGACTTTGCATGAACGGAATCGTTATTCCAGAAACGTCTATCCTGACACAGGAGGCAAATATGGAAAATTCTCCTATGGAACTTTCTTTTCGTTTGATTCCAATCAAAGTTTGAATTAATTTCAAATGTTTTAGGTAATTTCGAAGGAAAGCAAACACTTTCTTTTGAGATAATGATATATTCGAAAATGTTAAAGGTAACGTTTTGAAAACCTAACCGTAGGTAATATGACCTTCATCAAATGAATGTTAACCAAATTAGCCAATTCAACTCGCTGGTGAATATACACATGACTATAGGTGGAAATGCGTGTAGATCTTGAGAATCACATTTGTTATGCTTATTTTAACTGAAATATTCGGAAAAATCGGTTTCTATCAATCTGTGCGTACGTGTAAGAATGTCTTTTCATTTATTGAATACAACTTACGGAATATTTCAAAAGTAATGTAGACTGATGTTCGTTTGCATTTTACATTTACTTTGGACCGGTGTTGCTCAGTCGTAACTACCTTGTCGTCTTCGAAAAGTTTGGAACGCCTAAAACAGCTGAGGTGTTCCGAATACGTTGTTGCTATGTTTCTTCACCGACATTAAGGTAAACAAGATACAAATTGACCGTGTGTCCAATGAATGTTTAAAAATAAGTTTATGTATACCGTCTGATGTCATGAAGTTAAACTAATACAAACATATCTAGAAGCATATCTACGTCCGTCTCGCCCCATAAATATTTCACAAACATATAAAACAAACAAATCTATCTCATACAGGTCTTTTGAAATTAGATAATAACAGAAGAACTCACCTGGTATCTATTAAAACACTTGAGTCGATTTTAATTTCTCCGTGTCTCAATCGGTGTTAGAATGTTGAATTGTGTACACGTTGTGAACTAGATATTGTTTTCGGAAAATACAAATGTTTGGAGGAGTGTACCTGCATAATTGACGTTTCGAAATATTGATCTTTCCTTGCACACAAAAGATTGAATGGGTAAACTATAAATTTGTGACCTTCAATATTGGCAAACAATTGTCAGACATTAAAACGGGCTAACACCACTCAGTGTGAATTGCACTCTCTAGGCAGATTTTAAAAATGTATACACAAATAGTTTTATTGCAATGGGAATTTGATTTTATTATAAATGTCTAAAATGTGTATGCTTAAATTGTTCCATTCAATATGCATTATCTTAGACAGAGACACATATACACGCTTTTCTGTATGGAATATTGTCTCATTATAATAAAAGCAAACCTAGTATGTTACTTATTTGCCGTACATATTCCACAGAGGGCTATAATGACCTAAGAGTGATTGAGTGAAATTATACGGCACCGTAACACACGTATATGTTAGATGGTGTCATGAGGATTACACACTTTCTTGACAACATTCATTTACATCGACATAACCAATATGAGGTATGGACTCAGAAACTTCACGCGCGCTGGAGAAATTGTGCCACAGAAACTGAATTCACTAAACTCCTGTTAGTCTGTTAGATTATTCAAGAGGTTGCAGTGGTTTTATTATTATCCGACCAAAGGACGCCTCCGTAGTAAACGCCGGTATCGACACATTATTGTAAATACGTAAATTGATATTTTGTGAATGAAAACGTTTGACTAGTTAAAAGATATAGAGAATACAAGGTTAGTGTTGGATAAAGGGAGAGTTTATCATGCGAGGCTTAGAAAATATCAAAACCGCGAGCATCTATCTATCTATCTATCCCCATCTATCTATCTATCTATCTATCTATCTAGGTATTGACGCTCGTTTTCTGGGCCGATACGCGTAATCTGATTGGCAGATATGAAAAGGGTATAAAAGAAGGATAGACTCGTCCTAGAACCTTCATTAAGCTCGCCAGAGGCTCGCTTGATATTTAGATTTCTGGACTCGTCTAATAAAATGTTATATACAATTTTGTTCTTTTTTGATTTCGTTCTCAACACTTTGTTGTTAGGTTTTGACTTTACGTAGTAACTCAAGTTTTCAAACATATACATACTATGTACACTGCTACTTTCTACGACAAAACAACACTCTGATGATGGTATCATAACTGTGTTTTTGTCTGTATTTTTATGTCATTGTGTAACTTATGTATATGTACCTTGACATGGGAGAGGTCTTATATAGACATTGCTTGTTGTCCAATCCCATTCGTTGTGAATAAAGTATTGTTTAAGCCAAACGCGAAAAACCCTCGATGGTACCCCTAGGGGTGAACGTGACAAGTGTTAGATAGCACAGCTATATGAATTTAGTTTCGCAGGAGTATAAGTGGAAAGGGAATATAGATGATTTCAATGGACTATTTCCAGATGTGTCCGACTTTATCATTGAACGGTCGCCCATCTGTGAATGAGCCGCTTTGTAAACCAAGTCAACCCTCATATAGTAAGGGAAGAACCTTTCTAAAAAGAAGCTTTGATTTCCTATTTAAGTTAGAACTAAGTCCGTCGCTGAAAGAATAAAAAAACTTCATTTCAGAGGGATCATTACCGCCACACTCATCATCTGTGTAACAGTTTCAAGCAAAACTCTTTAAAGTTTTCAGTCATAATGACCCATTCTCTTAATGATTAAGATATTTAGTATTTCGATGAATTTTAACAATTTAATTTTCAAACATCAATCAATCTGTAATTTTGCCAGGTTGTCTCTATTTTATGTCAAAAGTGTTGTTAAATACAATAGCTTGAACAATTAACAAATATAATAATAAACATATTTTGGACTAATTGAAATAAAAACAACGTATTAGTAATAGTTTTGTTAAACTGACATACAGTGTTAGTGTGAGCGAGCGAGTGACTAAATTGGATTTAACGGCAAATCAACACGCTTTTTGGAGAACTATTGATACAAATTACTTATTTGAAATAGTTCAACTCATGAAATATATAGACACAAAACGCGATAAAGGAGTAAGATAAATCGCTTACAAAGTTGTTATATATTGGAAAAGTTTCTTCTATCTTAACTATTAAGTGTAAACTCATTGAGTGCAATTGAAATTAAGTAATCGGTACAAAATTGAGCTCCTAATGTATCAACGTATTTTAAGTTAGAATTTAGTAAGATCGGTTTATTTTTTGCAATCCGAAGTGAATAAATCTAGATAATGTTAATGTGTTAATAAGCTCCGTGTCAGTGTTGCATGAATCACTACACCTAAATCATATGGCCCGGCAGGAATGAATCATACTGTGCGGAAATGTGCACATCAGAATAAGAAAATGTAAGTAAAGCATTAATAGGATTTGAAAATCAGCAAGTACTACATTAAGAACAAATACTTCTAAGGGGAGTGTTTACGGTAAACAATTGTAACTATACAAAGGCAAGTGTATTTTAAAACTCAAGTATTTCAAGTAAAGCACGTTCGGGCACAATCACACATACCCGGTTACCCTGTGCGCAGCTATGCGTGGTTTAGTGTGTGCGCTTGCACCAAGACCTGACATAAGACGTCATACAAAATGCAAATTTGAAAAATCAAAACAATAAACACAAGTCCCATTTGAACAGTCATGATGTATTGCTTTAAAAAAATCAACGTGTTGTTAATTTGTTTACATATAAAACCGTTTCTTTTTGTCAATTTATTTAATGGTAACACAAATAGCAAAATGTCAACCATTCTAGTCCAAGTTTGTGATTATTTATTTTATTGATTTGCTACTAATCGCACAGATAACATACTGCAGTATCATAAATCATACCAATATATTGTTTACGGATTTCAAAAATGTATAAAACTCAATGTAAAAGAAGAAAAAACAAAAAAGGATTTACTACATAATGATAAAACTACCGTTTATATGTTTTAACAAAATCTGACAATAATTTTTTTGTGCGAATAACTTGCATTCAAATCACTAAAACATTTTCGTGAAAAACTTGATCACAGTTTTTACATTTAAAAATGTGTTTTGTGGCCCTGCATAGCTTAATCATAATTGCACTATTAGCTTAACCATATTGACTAGGTTAGTTTAATCATAGTGGCTAGGTTAGTTAAACCATAGTGGCCAGGTTAATTTAACCATAGTGGCCAGGTAAGTTTAAACATAGTGGCCAGGTTAGTTTAAACTCAGTGGCCAGGTTAGTTCAGCTATAGTGGCCAGGTTAACTTGAAAGTAGTGGCCAGGTTAGTTTAACCATAGGGGCCAGGTTAGTTTGAAAATGGTGGCCAGGGTAGTTTGACCACACTGGCAATGTTCATTCCAGAGGTCAGTTTTAACACATTGGCCAGGCTAACCATAGCTGCCATGTTAGATATAATGACCAGGTTAATCATAGTGACTGAGGTTACCATGGTGGCAGGTTAGCAAAAATGGCTTGGTTAATTCTCGTTACCTGTTTCATATATGTGGCCAGATAAACCATAGTGACTAGCAAAAATGACCATTTTGTTTTTAAATTCAAGTTGTCTGGTTTTGTCTTCGTGATTATGTTAACCGCAGTGACCAGGTTTACAATTGAGACCAGGTTTATTATAGTGGCTGCGTTGTTTGACCATACTGGCCAGTTTTACCATAGTGGCCAGGTTTATCAGAGTGGTTGGGTTCCGAAAGTGGCCAAATTTACCATTGTGGCCATGTTTATTGTACAGGATGATTTACCATAGTACCTGATTTTACCATAATGAACGGGTTTGCCATAGGTATCATATTAATTATAGCGGCTTGGTTTACCTGGTATCCAGGTTTACACTCGTGGCAAGGTTCACCACATGACAAGGTTTACTAATTGGCCAGGTTTGTAATAGTAGCCAGGTGTACTATAGTGGCCGAGTTAACAAAAGATGACGGTTTATTTCTTATAAGCAGGTTTGTCATGATTACAAAGTCTACCATTATGGCTAGTCTTACCATAAATGTGGAGTTAACCATTTTTACCAGGTAAACCATAAATGCTGGGTGGCTGGTTTTACCGTAGTGACTAGGCCCCGTGTTCTAATAGCATTTTTCGATCTCAGCTGAGTTTGAAAATGAAAATTTTCTGCCATATACAACGGAAATGGATGTTTTAAATTGAATATTGAATGGCATTGTAAAATGTATTATGGTTTTCAGTCTCAATTATAACTTTATCTGGTTATTTAGATTCAAATTACAAAATAATTGCATGAAAAAAATGTCAGTCTCAAAACTCAGATGTGACTGTAAAATGCTTTGTGAACACCGTGTCATACTAGATTTTCAAAAGTGACTGGGTTTGACAAAGTGACCAGGCTTATCATAGCGCCCAGGTTCACCATAGTAGCTTTGTCAACCAAAGTGACTACGATCAGCACAGTGACAAGGTTTACCATAGTGACAAGGTTTACCGAAGTGGTTGGTTTTTACCGTAGTGGCTGGGTGTCCCTGGTTAACCATAATTTACTGGTTTACCCTTATGATAGTGACCTTGTTAACCATATTGATAAGGATACCTATAGTGGCTGGAATAACCATAGTAGCCCGGTTAAGTACAATGACAAGGTTTACCAAAATGGCCAGTTTATCACAGTGGACAAATTAATCAAAGTAACCAGATTTACAAGTAACAAGGTGTACCTGTAGTTGAATTTTACCATAATGACTTGGTTAACCATAGTGATTGAATTAACATTAGTGGCTTTGGTTTACCATAGTGGCCAGGTTTACCAAAATGGTCAGTTTAACAATGTGGCCAGGTTTTCCATAGCGGCTAGGTTTATCATAGTGGCAAGGTTAGTTTGACCATAGTGGCAAGGCTAGCTTGGCCACACTGATAAGGCTGATTCGAATCGTCAGTTTTAATGCAGTGGCCAGGTAAACCAAAGTTGCCGCGTTAGCCATAATGGCAAAATATAAACACATTGGCCAGGTTATCCACAGTGTCTTTGTTTACCATTGTGCCCGGACTTACCATTTAGTCAGGTTAAGCATAATAGCTGGTTTACCAAAGTTGCTAAGTTTATCCTAGAGAAAGGATTTACCAAGGTACCAAGTTTATTTTAGCGGCTGGGCTTACAGAGTGTCCAAATTGATCATAGAGGCAATGTTTGCCACAAGTGGTCAGGTTTACCATTTTGGCCAGGTCTACCATTGTGGCCAGGTTTATCATCATGTATGGTTTACATAGTGGTCAGGTTTACCACAATGGCAAGGTTTATCACAATAACAAGGTTTACTAAAGTGGCCAGTTTTTTAAACATGGCAAAGTGTACCATATTGGCCGAGTTTACCAACGTTTTATTCGTTTATCATAGTGTCTTGGATTATCATAGTGGCCTGGTTTACCCAAATGGCCATCAGCCATATTGATTAAGTTCAAATGACCAGGTTTACCATAATGACAAGGCTTACCATAGTAGTTAGATTTTACCTTGATTTGGCTGAGTTTACCCTATTTTCCAGTTTAAACATAATTTATTGACCTGGTTATTCGTAGTAATAAGGTTAACCATTTTGAAACGGTTTACCACAGTGACTAGGTTTACAATAGTAACCTGATTAACCAAAATCTCTAGTTAACCATTGTGGTAAAGTTCATCATAGCGACCAGGTTAACCATAGTGGTCAGGTTTACCATTGAGGTTGGGTTTTCCATAACTACCAAGCTAACCGTACTTGCTCATTATGACGAGGTTTTCAATAGTGACGAAGTTTACCATAGTGGCTAGGTCTACCATAGTGACCAGGTTTTCAATAGTGGTCAGATTTACCATAGTGACAAGGCAATTCCATAGTGTCCAGGTTTTCAATAGTGGTCAGGTTTACCATAGTGGCAAGGTGTTCCATAGAGTTCAGGTTTTCAATAGTGTCAGGTTTACCATAGTGGCCAGGTTAACCATAATGGCCAGGTTTATAAAAGTGGTCACGTTTACCATAGTGGCCAGGTTAACCATAATGGCCAGGGTTATAATAGTGATCAGGTTTACCATATTTGCCACGTTTAACATAGTGACCAAGTTTACCACAGTTACTCGGTTTACCAAATGGCAAGTTTAACCATAGTGACTTTGTTTACCATAGTGGCAAGGTTTATCATAATGATCAGGTTTACCATAGAGACCAAATTTACTAAAGCGGCTGATCTACTTAATTCTGGTATTCTGGTTAATACAAGTGTGTTCTATTACCAAAAATCAATAAAGCATCAAATACAATTTTAATAAAAAATGGACATACGAGATTTCTACTGTTGATGACAAAATGCTATATGAACTTAATTGCAAAAATAACATTTATATATACTATGGCCAATATATAATAATAGTCTGTGAAAATGGTGTCATTAAAAACACCCTTGAACAAAAAGTAGCCATCGAAAATTCAATATTTCATTTCCGGCTTAGATATCAATTATAAATGTACGTCACGATCTCCATACATGTGTACCATACATGTCAATTCATAATCAGGTATTCTGAAATTTCAAACTTCAAATTGAAATTTTGTTATACTATACAAACTACAAAATATATTCCATTTATATTAATAAAATGGTAAATATTAGATTTCACCAGTTTATTTCTTCTCTTGTGAAATCTTAACCACATAAACTGCCTACCAAAAGTAATTTCTCTAAACTGCTAAAGACAGATGTCAGTATAACTGGTTCTACAATAAGCTTAAGTGGTAAACATATTTCTCTCATTTTTCTCACTGCAAATATAGATTGTTCAGAGGTCTATCAAATTTCATACAACAAAATACGTACTGTGCACTTAGCAGATATCCTTTCATAATTTTACGAAATTCATTGCACTGTAATGACGCCTTATATGATTTGCCCATTTTCAATATGATTCAGTCTTTGTCTCATTATTTCAATTTTTTGGTCGTCAGGAAGATCACCAAAACTTACCGCACAGTCATTAAGTTTAGCCACTAGATATTCTTTAACCTTTTTATCAGCGTCCAATGTACGCTTTCCAAAACAACTTTCAAAATAGTAGTATTTGGGTACTTGCTGTTTTTGTAAATAAACCTTTGATCCAAATCTAGAAATAGCATTTATAGCCATAGTTTGTAGTTCGTCGTAGTCATAGAGATTAGCTGTTTGCAAAACCTTAAACAGTGAGCTGACTGCTTTAATACGGGTAAGCTCTTCAGAGTCAGCAGCAGTCTTTATTTTTTCCGTGTCGTTTTTGACCATGTCTGCTAATATTTTTCTGCAAACCTGTATTCTACGTTTGACTTGGTACTTTTCCAAGAGTACAATCATTGTGTATACGTTGTCAGCTGAGAAAAAAAACGAAATAAAAATATTAATGGAGCATATTATCCGATATATGAAACTTAATATAAACACGATTATATTGTAAATTTAAAATGTACGCTGCAGGTTCAAGAATTAAAGATCTAAGATTATGAGTCTTTAATGCTTTATGTCTACTGTGTTATTTACCAGGGGAAAAAAGAGCTAATCATTGGATGTATTGAATCTCTTGTTATTTATCAGAAACAAAAAAATTGATTTTGTGGTATCTAAATCAATGCGACTTCCTCAAACAGCAAACTGTTCTATAATTCAGTACATTTGTATATATAAATGTAATCTGAGTTGAATTAATAGCTACAAAAAGCAACTAATTTCGCTGTATAGTCAACATGAAAATGTTACAGTGTGACTGTTATATACAGGTTAATCAACAAACTATTCGCATATGGACACCATTCATATCATTTTCGACTAAATGTTAAATATTTGTTACTATATCAGTTCGAGTCACGTAACAGAAAAGTTGTAATCATATAACTAAATACAAAAAAAATAAGCTACAACACAAGACATACATTATAATAAAATTCAGCTCATTGCAGGTGGAGATAGACCCCGGGGGACCACTGTACACTATTTCAGGCACAGAGGGCACCCGGGTAGAA
>JAULCC010233183.1:4024-20633 GCA_032358795.1 Nuttallia obscurata | reverse complement strand
TCGTTTACCCAATATTGTTTTTAATGAAAGTATTTAAAGATTGATCATGAGGTTTTTATTTGACAGTAGCATTCATTGGAAGATGATTACTTTGAGAATATTATATTGAATATCTGCATCAATGGCATAAAATAAAATTGTCTTGAGTTATTTGAATAGTTCGCACCAATGAGCAATCTTAAATACAAAATAACTGCATTGAAAACGCAAACCCCGGTTTGTATAAAAATACATTTTTTATTTCAATAAAATGTGACATGATCAAGGAAAAATATATAAATACTTCTAGACATATTGACAATGCTGCTTATTAGGAAATTGTAAGACTGTTTATATATAAATATAGATATGATTCAGTCTCAATCCAATCGTTCCTCTGAAAATTTGTTGCTCGGTACGAAAACATCTCAAACCGTTCACTGAAATCCCGTTAATAAGTTTCAAGTTTATTGGCATAAGCAGCAAACAACATTTTCCTTTGGCTATATACAGTATAGATTAGATATGACAAAGACAGTGTCAATAGATCATTAGGTAATTTACGAACCCATTTCCTCCGTCCGTGTGCAAGCTTATAACCATCTGCCAAAAAAAAACTGTCCTCGTTTAAACTAACATCGTATTAATTTAACTGATCCAGTTACTTCAAAGAAAAAAAATCCATTCTAAATAGAATATCTGCATTTTAAGATAGTAGTGCATTTTTTATGGCTACATACAAAACGCTGATCTTGTTACACGCTCGTGTACCAAACAACTTCATTAACTTCATACTTTGATTAAAAACAAAATCAATCAACTATTTCTGGAGTGCAGCCATCTAATGAATACAATTAAATCTTTAAAAAATTGAACCAGTTCCTTATAGTCTATGAATATTCAGTATGTAAAACAGTTACGGTGCAGTTATCCAGTCATGTGCTGCTGTTACCATTATCTTGTTGTCGGCCCCTCGATGATAATTTGTAAAAAAGATATCTCAAAATAATTAAGAGTTCTAATCACAACCTGCATTGTTTGTCATTTACAACAAGAAAGTGATAAGCATGTAATCTATTTCAATATTTCTAAATATGCATTTGTCAAAATTTCATTTTAAAAATATTCGGTGCGTTATTTGTAATGATTTAAGATTTAAAATGCTTACTGAATATTCAACATGAATTTAATAGTTATCATTGGGAACAAAATTACAGTAAATCATGTATTTTATTTCTACATTCAATACGTAGTTTTTTTACACTTACTGAGTGCGACTTTCTGTTTTGCTTTGCACGAGGTCGTCAAATTAGCTGAATTCAGGTGAATGATTAAAACTTGAAACCAAGAAAACCATGGAACGTGAGAGAAAACTCGCCCACTATGATGTTATTTAAACATTTTTTTACAATGCTGTCTGAAAACCAAACTAAGGAAATGGTCATATACATATAAGAGTAACTACAAACACAGTCCACATGTACATAGAAATTAGTTTTAAAAAGGTTACTGGTCAATTATCTGTAATCTGTTTTGTTAAACACCATTATCTTTGTAATAAAACAAACCGATGAGTCTGACGACAACTGGGTTTGTATAACTTTCTTAACATTGGCACCAACTCTCATTCCAGAAGATTATGACTATAAAAGTTTAATTAAAACACATGATCAATGAAATGCAAGACATATTGAGTAACAGAAACACTCTTGCTCAATAAAATTAAACAGCCTAGTACTTCATTGAAGAGCTCGTTTTGATACGGAGATTTTTTCGGAATTCTCTTGCATAACTCGTATTTTGAGTCAAACAATTAGTAAGCATTAGCAAGCTTTTTGCATATATATAAAATATTTGAAATAGTGTTATGTATATACTGTATATTTCATACAAATATTTGTATCATTAATAATTTCAATATAACCAGAATTTAAAATGACCGAATAAAAATGGTCAAATATTGTTTTACTACTGTTCAATTCAATCTTGAATTAAATATTTTTTTTAAACTTTGAAATACACTATTTTCCTATATGTATTTTTTTTCAATTCAGACAATTTTTGTAAACCTGTTTGTAAAACATATATAAAACACTTATTATTGACTTTTGTAATCGTTCCAAATATATAAATCTGGATATATCTAAAATCAATATTCTAATACAAATTAATTTCTCTTGTAGACCATAATTGCACTCAAAAGGACTTTAAAGATGTACAACAGCATTGCCGAACAGAAACAGAACTAGCCACCTTAGAACATAAGCTTAAAATGAAACGCGTTGAAAAAGACATCTTGGAAATAGCTACGATAAATAAATGCCATTAATTCAATGCGAACATTTTAATTGTATCAAACATAGGCGAAACATCAAAGGAGCACACGTTGTGATATTTTTAGCTCATCTGTTTTAACATTTTTATGTGGAATCCGACACAGTTTTGGTGCTTATAATCTCGGAAATAGACCATATTTTTGGTCTTGGCGGCGCTGCGACGTTTCCGGCAGTGATTTGATCACGTGACATATTTTCGTCCGATTTGCCAACATGGCTGACATGATGATTCAAATTGCTTACATAGTTTGATACATGTCTTTTAGTTTCACTGACATCCAAAGATTTGTGTTCTGTTGAAGGGATCGGTCTGTGTTCAGGTTTAAAAAGTCTTTCCGTACACGCGGCAGAGGTTGAATTTTTAGGGCATTCGTCCTCCGTGTCGGAAATGTCCGACAGATCTGTCCGGTGTTTATTGGTTTCCGTATCCTCTTCGCAGCTGGATAGGTCACAACACACACTGTTTGTTTCTGTTTTATCTGGAAGTCGAAACATGGAAATAGTTCTATATCAATATTAGGAAGAAAATACAAACAATGAACTGCTTAAGCAATCCCATATGAGGGAAATATTTTGATTAGATGAGAAAAACCTCCTTCTTTATATCCCGATAAAATTGATCAGACAAATTTTTAATGTAAAATTCAAACTACATCTGGTCACCAGCGATTGCTTTTTTAAAGTTGTAATATCATTTTAATGAAATTCCACTACATATGATCTCCTCATAAGTCCACCAATATAATAGACTTATATAAACTGATCTTTGTAGCACTCGTTCTCCTGTCTCTATTTCTCCTTTTTCGGTATCTACTGTTACATATCATATACACACTTTTATTTTCTATCATCTAGAAAGTCGTTACATTGTTTTGCATATTGTAACTCATATCTAGGGGGGAAGGGTGTATCTAAGTTGGCAGAACTTGTATACGACTTGTATACGGATACTGTAAAGGGGGATCTTTTGTATATCAAGCCTTTCGCAAACACGTACAATGGCGAGATGAGATGCGGAGAAAATACAGTAATTTGGATTGAGTAATAAATTTAACATTTATACTGTTGAAGTACTATTTGATAGACAAGTTGAAAGGTGTTGGGCAGAAATACGTTCTTGCATATGGCTCCGTTGTTGAAGGTAACTTGCTAAGAAGCTAGTTTTAGGTATTAAACATTTGTTTATTCTGTTCAACAGTTAATAAGCAATTGAAAAGATGCATGTCATATATAGGAATATACAGTCGTCTTTTAGAATTATATGCAATCCCCTACATTATGAAGAAAGGTGTCTTTTTATGAAGAACGGTTAACTTACATCCTTAAACTAACCGGGTGTTTTTCCTTCTATTAAGCAACAGTCTAATTGTATACTTGTTAATTGTCTTTCTTTCTTATTGTTACCTACATTTGTAAGGTATTCCACTTTGCTGATCTATCTTAAATTAAATCTAGCATTTAAACTACTTTACGTGTCAAGAAGAGAAATTTAAGCACATTCTTTTTGTTTTGTCTTCAAATAATCAAATAGTAAAAACTTTTTAACCAAATTTGAAAATATCACATTTATTGAAATCAAATCTTGGAATATTATTTCGTTATTTCAGGATTCCGTTTTAGAAGACATTTTATTTGCTTAGATAGCGAAGTGTAAAAAATACGACTGGGCAGATTGGGTGTGCGACATTTGTAAAGTAATGCATTTTGTCTATTGCAGTGAATGGGTTCACCAATATCTTTTTTATTTTCAAATCCCTTATTTGTTATCCAATCCCTTGTATGTTAACCATAAAGCTATGTGTTAATCAATGCCCTATTTTCAATCAAATCCTTTACCTATTCTTTATTTGTTATCAAATGCGTTTGGATTTTGTCTAGTTGTACGATTTGGTGTACTTTATTTGAACTTGAAATGTTTGTTACATCTTAGTTACCTTCCAGATCTATATCAAGTAGACTATCGTCTTTATCATCTATTTTATTCTCCTTCTTCAGCCTCCTTCTGGCATTAGCGAACCACGTGGAAACCTGGGTCAAGGTCATTCGTGTAATTATCGCTAGCATTATCTTCTCACCCTTGGTTGGGTATGGGTTTTTCCTGTGTTCATACAACCATGCTTTTAAGGCACTCGTGGTTTCTCGGGTAGCATTTTTACGTCTCGCACTGTTAAAGTCAAAGCCCGGGTAGCTGTAAATAATTACTCAACACTGTACACGTTTATTACAGAAACGTCATTCATTTTTGCTGAGATGAATTGAAAACTTTATGATTCCGTTAGAAGTCGTTTTGAATTATATTTCAAATTTCAACCGATACCGATAAATAAGATCATCATCTATAATATCAAGTTTCAAGTTTATGAGCATGATCGGTAGCATTTTGCCTATGACTATAACCATATTATGCAAACATACACTAAACATGGATATGAAATGTACATGTAGTTAAAATTCATAACTTATGAATAATTAAACATAAAAACAATACAAACTAATCATAGTCATTATAATTATCAATATCATCATCACACATATTATAATCATGAATCATGATTAGCATTTGAAGTAGTGGTAGACTAAACACTTGAAGATAATATTGATTTAATCACTATATTCCCATATGACAGTTGAAGTCATTAAACAGATGGATTGAATTTAAGGCAATGTTTCGAAAACCAATTGTTGTATATTTTGAAAATCGTAGATGGAGACTTAAAATCGATTTTTATAATTACAATGAAAAATTAGAAATTTATGAAAAAGACATACTTCATAAATTGTGTATCAGTTTACAGGACATATTTTGCAGGTATTTTGAATTCTCTATGCGATTACCACAACGGCTATATATTACATGTTATATTTTTTTAACGGGATAAATTTCGATATTACAAGAAAACTGCGTCTTTATGAGACGACAATAATTGCCCCTATCGTTCTGTGTGGTTCAAGGAGTCGTCTAATAAAACAGCACAAGTTGAGAAGAAAACAATCGTAAGTTTTCAATTTATGAAAAATGTTACAGCATTTAATAATGGAATGTTAAGGATGGTAGAAAATTTAATTTAATGAAAGGAAACCAGTCAAATATTCCCACTTTGGAAATTAACATATTATGACCATCTGCATAGCTTTAAAAAATCTGTCATACATCGTACTACGACAGTTTTTGTCGTACGATGTTTTAAAAGACAGAGCCTAAAAGTGAGGAGTGATGATCATATGATAATACCAAAACTCATTTCAAGTAATTAAAAAGGCGAATATGTAATCAAATTATTCAAAATGAAGTGCTAATATTCATGCAATGCAATTGTAAAACAAAGAATTATTTTGACCTCGAGGTTTGATAAGTGCAGATGTTTTGTAAATAACGAATTATGAAAATAAGTTACTTCCCTAAGATTTAAGTTCCCATGGTTAAGAAATAGATGTTGGACGTTATAATAAGTAGAAGAAAACTTCTATTTTAAATCAACATACTCAAACACTGTTGAAAATGTATACCTGTGCACCTTATGTTGCAATAGATACTCAGGTGTACGCAAAACGTATCCAATATATACTCAAATGTGTCCTGTAATTTATGCATTTGTCAACAATTATCCAACAAAATATATCAAAAATCACAAAAGATATTAAAGAAGACATCTCTTCTCCTGCAAATACACATAAGAATTTCCTGTTCCGTAACATGCTTGTTTGATATATTTTCAATAAATATATACTTATGTGTACGCATGCGTATATTATTTTAATGTGTCAGTATTTGCAATATTCCGTTTATATTGGAAATGGTCTCATTGAAATTATTTGCTAAATGACGACAATAAACTTGAAATTAATAACTGTTATTACATTTTTTTTATTATTTTGTTGGTTTTCCTTTTTTTCTTATGATTACAACACGAGGTACGCTACATTGAATGAATGTTTTTTTGTGATATTATAAATATGTTTGTTTCTGTAGTCTATTTTCAGCTGCATCAAGGCGGTCACCGTGCTCCTGTGGTTTGTAAGCATAGCAAGTAATCATTAGAGCAATCATCGCGATGAAAAAAGCCTTCATCACGGAATTTATATTTTTCTAAAAAGCGTCCACATATTTATCCTAAATGGTGACTAGTTCCGAAATACTGCGTTACCGAAATTCGTTTACAGGAGATTTAAATACTGGATAATTTATTTAAAACGGTATTTGTCAGAAATCTAAAATTACCTGTCAGACTTTGTCATAATTATTCGTTCACAAAAAATATATAAAAAATTGCCTGTCAAGAAATTCTTAAACAGACGTTAATTGTAAATTAACCTTGTTTTTGAATATTCCAATATTATATTACTATCTGAATAAGGATTTGAATACTTACAACGCATTATATGGGTGAGCAGCCATCAGATGATCGAGATAGTACGGTGACGGGCTGCTAGTTGGCGCTGCCGGCACTCCATCAGATGACCTGTCTGTCTTAAGTCCCTGAAGATATTGCATATTAAGATGAAAATTGTCAATAAGAAGCTAATGACTTGAGAAAATATAAAAGCTACATGGATTAAAAATTATGTAAATATCGCAATAACATGATATGTACATATTAAATCCATTTAGCCTTTATCATATACTATGTCGTTTGAATAAATGCTGTGAAGAAATGATGTATGAAATGCAGACAAAATTGCTTTGGCAAATGTTAAATATACATAAGAAATAACAATGTAATATGTAAATATATCCCGTGTCAAGATGACTTTTAATATGTTCACATTTAATTCTGATGTCTGTGTAGAACTCCGAAATTTTTTCAACGTTGCGATATCAACATTTTTGTTTAGAGGCTGTCTCAGTAAGTGTGTTGCGACAATTCTATGTGTACAGTTTCTTGATATACAAGTTGTCTTAGACTCGATGATATTGAAGCGACGATGTCTGTTTAGAGTTTCGTGATTTACAAATTGTATCAGACCCGATGCAAGAGTAACAACGATGTCTGTGTAGAGTTTTATGAATAATGAAGTGTCCCATACTAGATAATGTCATTACAACGATGTCTGTGTAGAGTTTCATGAGTTACGGAGAGTTACATACTCGATAATAGAGTAACAATGATATCTGAGTAGAGTTTCATGATTTACGAAGTATCCCTTACTAGATAATCTTATAACAACAATGTCTGTGTAGAGTTTCATGATTTACGAAGTGTCCCATAATCGATAATAGATTGACGACGATGTCTGTGTAGAGTTTTATGATTCACGGAGTGTCACAGACTCGATAATAGAGTAACGACGATTTCTGTTTATAGTTTCATGTTTTACCGAATGTCACAGACTCGATAATAGAGTAACGACGATTTCTGTTTATAGTTTCATGATTAACGGAATGTCACAGACTCGATGATATTGTTTCGACAATGTCTGGTTGATGTTAATGTTTAACGTAACGTCGCTGACAGCTTACTGTTCATAAAGGACTGCGCAATAAACAATAGACCACCAAAAAGCGGATGAAACACAAAAATGGTAAAAACCGTTTGTATAAGTAAAAGAACTATATATGTAAAACAGTAAATATACTAGATGCAAAATTATAACGTTACAGCGATTTTCACGTTTATTTAAGACGAATTTATGGCAAGATCCTAAAATTTCTATATAAAATTTACCTACATTGGGTGTTTTGGTAGATCTCTTAAGACCGTGTCTCGTCGTTAATTCGACAAAAAATACCGATGCCGTGTGCATGGCGGACCAAAGTCGCAAAGGTATCAAAATTCCCTTAAAAGTATCCTTAAGGCTTGATTCTATATATGATATCAGTATTTTTTCAATACATATCTATCAAAACTATGGTGTGCTCTGTATAGAGCTAGGATACATTTTACAATTATACGCTACCTAAGTGAAGCAATATTTAATATACATGTATATCATACTCGCTGCGATTTTCCTATAATAGCATCAGTATGTGTTTTGACATGTTTGTTTGTTTATGTGAGGTATAAAGGACACCGTCACAGTGAATAACTTTTCTAGCATTTTGTGGTACATGAATACCCTAATAAATATTGTTGACTGTAGCCGGTTATCATGTCTGCATTTCCTCTCAGAGAAGCAAACATATAGACACATTATACATTGCTTACAGTGCGATCAAATTGTTTGCTTTTTGTTATGCATTATTTTCCGTATATATCCATAGCTATGGTAGGATGAACTTAAAGGAAATATTAACAAATAATATAGACGAACCATCTTAGCTCCCCTTATCTTGGCATGTTACATATTTTAGATCACGTAAAAATCCAGCTATTATTATACTCCAATAATGTATAATGCATAATTATACTACTATAATGTCTGCATTGGCATTGATCAATATGCGCTTGCAATAATTAAAGGTATGCAACTAGTTCAACGTAAAAAAACAGTGCAATCTGGGCAAAACGAAAAATGTATGCCATTTAATACAAAATTTATATATATATATATATATATGTTGGTTTTCACTAGTATTTCGTCTCTTTTCAAGCATTATTATCATAAAAGAATACTAAGAAGGAAAAATAAAGATATTACGAGGCCCTCGTATCATTCTAAAGCTGGATTCGAATGAGCATTTATAGAAAATAATTAATTGTTAACATGAATTAAAAAACTTGGAAATATGAATGTTGTTTACGAGGATGAGAGATTATCTAATAGTATTGTTTCAAAATAATTCTATATAGATATCGAAGATAACACAAGGAGGATCAATGTATGGAAACTATTGTAAGAACAGTACACACCATAGAGTAGAACGCAGAAGTTGCATCGTTGCCAATGACAACGTTAGGTTGGAATACTGGATTGGTACCCGAGCCATAGACAGCTTCTGGTAAACTTGGAACGCGTGATAAATATGCAGAGGCGCTTGATTTCAGTTGGCATGAGCAGATTGTTCGGCCGGAAATCGGGTCTATCATGACGGGGCGACCTGTATCACAACACCGGACAGATTTCAACTGGCTAACAGATGGAAATACCTGCTTTGATGTGGATGTCGTCTGCAAATAAATAGATACAAAATTAAAATCATATGTTGCAGTTTATCGTCAAATTTTGATACAGCGTTTAACTGAAGGAATAATTTATATGGTCTTCGTGGCATTTATTCTGAGTTTTGTTAGAAGATAGGAAACTCATTGATTCCATAAAATGGTAGCATATCTTTCAAACACTCTAAAGAGAAAAATGAAACGTTACATACCTAAATCTTCCATTGCATAATAGATGTGCTTTAAAATTTCATAGTCGATCACCGGGGGAAAAAACGAGTTTGAGAATAGGTTTAAGGTTTAATAGGTGTAGTGAAGAACAGCTTTATTTGATTTATCGTAACAATTCATAGGTATTCTGGCAGATTGATTTTACTGTAAATTTTCATGCGAGCTAATTAGAAAATTTAAGAATCGTTTCAATAAAGTAAGAAGTGATATCAAATGTTAAATTTTTGCAGCCTTTGATCGAACGATGATGATAAGCATTACTAATGTTTTTGCTTTTTATCACACGTATTTTGAAGATGATGTGGTTGTTTTTCATTCATAATACATACATTATTAATGAACATGCCAGAAACTAACAAACATTTCAATATCTTAAAGTTTGATTGTGTTGGATATTGACAATTGAAACAGTACTCTTCCAGGCACATAAGTCTTTCTGGTTTTGGCGCTACTGCTAGTTACCCTTATCCATAAAGACGAACCATAAATGAAAACTAGCCAACTTTAGAACGCTTCCTGACAAAAGTACGAAACTGAAGTTATAAATTTACCGTCACACACGTGTCTTATGATAAAAGGTTAACACAATAAACAACTCGGATAACAACTTTATGGATGATAAAAAAATATAGCCATAGGTTCAGCCCAAGTAAAACAGTATCACCATATACAGGGCTTATTGGGGTATCATAAAACAACAGAAGTATCTGCCAGTGCTGTAATGAAATGAAGGAGCACATAACTCTAATTTTTGAAATACTTATGCTGGCAGAATAACAACCAGCAAATGCCTATTATCTTATTAATCAACAAGTTTACTAGGCAACACAAAACATTGCGTTTTACAACAGGACCATAAATGCAGTGAATATCGAAGTGCCTTACAGTGCTTTAATATTTAATTTTTCAGAGCTATACCCAACTTGTGATTACCTTTGCAAACATTGTGGATCTAGATCAGCCGCCGCAAGATGCATTAGTATATATATTATTATACAAAACATGATATACTTCAAACCATCGTCAAATAGCAACAAAACCCGAATCAAATGTGAAAAAGCTTCAGTATGTATTCTCTCAACCTATGCCAGATCTACAAAACTATTCCAAAATGCTAAAAATAGTTTGGACTATTTGACTTTAAGACAATAATATAGTTGGCAACGAAAGAGTTCAAGCTTTATATGGAAAAAAAACTGTTGATCTGACAAGTCTGTTGAATATCAGTTTACATTGTCTATAGTAGTACATCTCTTTGGTTTCTTTCTTCTGCAGTGAGTATTTCTCACAAAATGTGTTGCTTTCATTAATACTCGCCAGCAGTTTAATGCCATATAAATAACTTTCACAACTTTAAAATAACAAATAATTCTACTCCTGTTGAGACAAGGGCCACGTGTTCTAGAACATATCATTTCATGGCATGGCATCGTAAAGTGTAAATGTAGACTTAGATATCGCAAAGTATTTTGTGAACTTGTTTAGCAGAATGTAGTTAACATTTAAAGTAACAATGTCTTTGAGTGTGTGTTGAGTATTGTCACTAATAATTATTTAGATTAACAGGAGGATATCAAACACTAAAACTGTGTTGCTTTTCTGATAAATATCTTCAAAAAATTATGGAATCCCATCTCCTTAATTTCTTTAACCTTCCGTAAAAGAATTGAGAATATTTCAGACAACACTTGACCAAAAGTGGAATAGTGACATACAGAAAGACAAAAAAAAAAAAATGAAAAAAAAAAGGTTTTAGTAAAGTCACACCTTGTATCTAGAGATTTAAATCTAAGTATATACAAACATGTTTTAGGTCCATACTAGGATAAAATATCAAAACTATAAAGCCCTTCATGTTCAGTTTATCACATTTATTCAAGATATTTACATAATAAAATAATAATAATTAGTGATTAATGCATCCTTCAAAATCAAACAACATCATTATAAACACAACTGTATGCAACGTTAAAAGTATTGTAAAATATTAAAATCGATATAACTATAAGTGTATTATTTGACTGTAGTAAAAAGAGTGTCATTAATGTTGTAATTAACCTACACTGACTTGTAATAAATTCACACTGACTTGTAATTATCTACACTTACTTGTAATAAACCCACACTGACTTATAATACACCCACATTTACTTGTAATAAACCTACACTTACTTCTAACAATCACATACTTGTAATATACCTTCATTTCCTTATGATGAACCTGCATATACTTGTAATAAACCTACACTGACTTGTAATTAACCTATATTGACTTGTCATAAGCCTACATTGGCTTGTAATAACAATCACTTGTAATTAACATACACTGACTTGTTATAACCCTACATTGACTTGCATAAACCAACACTGACTTGTAATATAACACACTGATTTGTAATAAAACCCAACTGATTTGTAATAAAAAAGATCTAAACGTTCATCTATTTATTAGTTTTTTATGACATTTCCACATACACCTAAACCACCTGGCGTTACAGCTGATATCAAATTACAAAGCTTTAATGACGAGGCTCAAGTCAGGTATCCGTAAATGTCATCAGATTTCCAGAACACGTTTTCTGTTGTTATTCGGCTTCTGCAAGAGGAAATCATTCAGCACTGTGTTTCAATCATGACTTGTTTAAAACTTTTATGTAACTTTCTTCATTGCTGTTGATGTTTTTAAAAGTGAACACACATATTTCAGACAATAGAATTCATACAATAAGCTTATTGGAAGATTTTGTAACATCGCTTTATGATAACAGTTATTAGATAGATACTTTAAGACGATAATGTTTAGTTTTGACTAATTTGACGATGTAGATCAAAAGCTGTTTTTTTTTTTTTAAAAACTAAAATAAATAAAGGATTTGGCTATTGTCGTAAAAAGGATTTCGCATACAATCATATATTTATTGATTTATTTTGTTTCAATTTGTATGAATTTAATAAATAAATAATTTACTCTTGTAGATTTATATTTGTTTTACGAATGTATTTTGGATAGAAATCTGAACGCAAATGTGGTTAATATTACAAAACATCTTGGAACGTCAAAACTCGATCATTGAAACTATCGAACCTATAATACCGACGCCTTTTATAGAATGACAGAACTTTTGTACTAACATTGGGAAACTTGTGTTTAACCAACTTTGGTTCTATCAATATGGAGCCAGATAGATATGTTAGGAAATGCTAATTAAACATTGAACTAGCATGTGAGTAGTAGCTTTTAAAAACCCCAACTATGTAGTTCCTTTTGTAAAGTTTGAAAGCAACATGTTTTCAATAAGACTCTAACCTTCAAATATTTCAAGAATAGACACATTCAAATAATGTATGTATCTTTACTCTTAAGAAGTATTCTAAATATATATTACTATATATATAACTTTATACCAAATAAAATGAGTTGTTTTATGTTATATTTTTAGCCTAATGGATGCATATCAAAAATAAACTGTTAAAATAGATGAAAGCTGCATTTTAACCAAGTAATTATATAAAACTCGTTACAAATATTATGCAAAAAAGAAGTTTGTTATTACTCTGTGGGCGGATGATCCGGCT
This sequence comes from Nuttallia obscurata, assembly GCA_032358795.1. NCBI lineage: Eukaryota > Metazoa > Mollusca > Bivalvia > Cardiida > Psammobiidae > Nuttallia > Nuttallia obscurata. The sequence goes on along the minus strand of JAULCC010233183.1, from coordinate 7,474 downwards.
AATGAGATACTTTTATACGACTTTAATCTTTATTCCAATTTTTAGACAGGTGTACTTTAATTTCGTAAAATGTTAAAGCGGTTTGCATATATTAAAATGTAATACAAGGCGACAGTTGATTAAATACCGAGTACAACTTAATGCCTCTCGAGATATTTATCTAACTGACAATTCTTGCATTATGGTTTTTATACTTTGATACCAGCTTATTCCAGTTTATTCAATATAAGCCTCACAAACAAGAAATACAAATCTAGTTTAGCTAATATTATCCCGACAAAATGATAACTTATTGCACATTACAATTAGCATAATCTCAAATAATTGTCAACCTGTGGTCGTTATTTATGAAATCGTATAAATAACTAATTATCACACTTTTCCCCAAGATTCTTTTTACCACAACAGTACATGTGTTTATTTCGATTATATGAAAATATCGTATCGATACACTTTCAGGAAATATTATCGAAGTAGATTGCTTCACGTGAACATGCTTTCAAATACCCCCATCCAACACATGCACATATACACTTAGATACTCGTGCATGATCACGGATTGAAACCATGTAGTAAGTGAATAACATTATATTGAAAAGTATCTTTAAAAAATTATATAAAAAAAGTACATACATTGTAATGCCAATTGATGAGAGCATCTTTAATGTCTCGCACTTATATTAGAACATTTATTGATTTGTACTTCAGATCGTAATTGATCATACAGATTCACGTATGATCTTGTGATAGTGTCCGACTGAACTCAATTATTGTAAACTTTCTACACAGACACTACATCAACTTAAACACTTCTTTATCATGCTTCATTGTCAGCGTGTTGATATGACCATTGATCAAATATCGAGCAACACGTATAGCTACAAAAACGAGTAATCCATGCAACCTATTTAGGCTTTATACTTTTCAATACCAACTAAATACTTACTACCCCTACAAAAATAGTATTTACTTGAACATTTATTAAACAGAAAGCAAAATAGGAAAAGTCCATGAAGCTCTGTTGCTGTAGGGTTGTTCTTCCATTATGTATTGCTTCGACAAATCGATCGATTGGTAAAGTATTTGTGAGATCGATATCGGTAAAGTAAATGAACAGGCTGTATTTTCTAGGCATTTGTATGTATATCATAATAATGCGTTTGCTTGTCTTTGCGAATAAAAGCTGGATAAAATTGATAACTTATTCACACATGTGCATAAACAATTTCTCAGTTGATTTGATTGGCCACTCATTTTATTCTTCAAAACCCTTTCGTCTAACCACATAATTTATTTTTGACAAACAATCTATTATCATTTTTCACATTCACACTTGCCTTTGAATGTTGTCTTCACGCTGAAAAATTAATCTTTAAGTAGATATTGGATTGTGGTGAACCTAAGTGACAGAAATCAGTTTTCGTGTAAAAGGTATTCATGCACAAATAGACACGCCACAGAGAGAGAGAGAGAGAGAGAGAGAGAGAGAGATGTACATGTATGTCAATGGGTTGTTGGAAGTGAGCTGGTTACCTCAGTAACCAGAAGCCAAAATGTTATTTAAAATTGGATGGATAATTAGATTATGGCTGAACATAAACCAGTTCTTACAATTATTTTCACCTTTTGTGGTAAACGTAATGTATGTGAGTGTTCATAATATTGTATCAGTCATCATCCAAAAGATTATTCTAATATATTTATTTCGCCTCTGTATTATGAATCTAGTAACAATATTTAATTCTAATTGAGCCGTGCACTTACAGTTAAAATAAAAAGTTTAGTTAATTATGATTGAAAGTGGGGACATGGGCGACATCATGTAAGATGTAATGTTAATCTACATATCGTTCATGAAATGTGTACATTGTAAGTAGTTATAATTGTATGGATGTAATTATATCATATTAATTCAGTGTTATTTGTAGGTATATTATTAAAATGTCTTACATGTTGAACAAATTCTTCGTTTAATTGATTTACAAAATTTTGAATACTTCTTATGCTACAAATAAAAAGGCTATAAAAAGGCATTTCTCTTAATGGATTGGTTCCACTTGTTGTTGTTTTTTTAAAATACATTTCTATATTCACAGAAAGTTAGATATAACCCATATTTAAATATAAATGTCTCCGAACTTTTTGAACAGTCGTGCTTTACCTTCAAAATGATTACTTTAGTTTTAACATACAGACACACTTCGAGCCCAAACCCGCAACCTCCTGGAGGCGGACACCATATTTACTACAACGATGCGCCTTCAACGTGATTACATGTATTTTACAACTATGCCGCAATGGAACTTTCCGTGTTTTCTTCCTGGTCATGAGTCATGCATGATTTGACAAAAAATGGACGGCACAAAAAATAAGTCAACATTAATTGTTTAATTTTTTGAACTATCAAACTTATTTCTTAATAAGTATGCAGGTGCGTCGAGAAAAAATCATATCACGAGTAACAGCAACGTAGGAATTTCCCGAAAACAACGTCGAAATTTTATTTAAAAACGTCACTCATATATAATTTCACTAAATTTTAAAATTTTATAATCTGTAAGAAAATATAATTGTTGCTATTTATGTATTACAATAAAGTTTCATTCTCAAACTCAACTGAAAAAAAGCATTGTGTTTTTTTGTGTGTGTTTTGTTGTTGTTGTTGATTTAATTTATGTCACTTTCTGTCATCTATGGCTAACTGGCGTCTCAGAGAGAAGGAAGCGGATACAGTGAATTCTCCTGTAAATCTCTCTGGTTCTTTTACGTGCCCAGTGTATAGCACTGATGCACGATGGGGGACGAATCCCGACCGGTCACATCATCTGGTGCCAATAAACAGAAAGCTACAAACCCTTGAACAGTTTTAACATTCAGAACCGGACCATGCCGGAATTTATATTTCCAACAGATGAAATAAACAGCATAAGATGGCGTAAGACCCCGTGGGTTATATATTTATAGCATATAACTCATTAACGGCCGAAGAAAGTCTCGTCTGATGAATTGTGAACAAAACGAAAATCTTTTTCGCCATTTCAGTGCATTATGAAATTTGAAGACATCTGATTGGATGGTGAGAATAGTGAACAATGTAGAGACTGCAGTTTTATTTAGACTTACATGGGTGTATAACAGTTGGATACGGGTGTATAACAGACTTACATGGGTGTATAACAGCTGGACATGGGTGTAAAACAGTTGGACATGGGTGTAAAACAGTTGGACATGGGTGTATAACAGTTGGACATGGGTGTATAACAGTCTTACATGGGTGTATAACAGTCTTACATGGGTGTATAACAATTGGACATGGGTGTATAACAGTTAGACATGGGTGTATAACAGTCTTACATGGGTGTATAACAGTCTTACATGGGTGTATAACAATTGGACATGGGTGTATAACAGTTAGACATGGGTGTATAACAGTTGGGTATGGGTGTATAA
>JAULCC010233182.1:3878-32086 GCA_032358795.1 Nuttallia obscurata | reverse complement strand
AGAAAAATTTTATGTTAGCCCCCCCCCCCCCACTTCAGCCTTGCAAAACTTCACTGTAGTTCTCCAGCTGTAACCATGGAAATACTACAATAACAGGGGAATACAAGCTATGCCAATCAGGCATCAGTGGGTGCACATTAACACACATACATATAAAGTTTTCCTGGAGTCAAAATCAATCAACAGTATGGAGTTTTACAGCCACTGGTAATCTGACACTGACCACTAGTACCCTACAACTGACCGCTTTAATCACCAGGGGTAATCAATTATTACCTGGAACCTGGAGATAATCCCCAGACCCCTGCAGACTCCAATTAACTTAATCCCTCAATTTAGCTCAGGTATTTATCATCTGTTAATATAAAAACCTCTTTCGGTCAGAGGGTTATATTTATATATTGATATAAAGTTAATTAAGAATAGGATCAATATCCATGATAAAACCCAGCTTAAAATAACTGCTGAAAAAAATCAAACAATACCAAAACAAAGAAGAAATTTTATAGGGAAGCTACTACAAATCAATAAAGTTCTAGCATTACAGAGTTATTCCTCTTTTATGTGGGAGATGGGGGGAGGGGGGGGGGGGGATGCAATGCAATCTCTTTATATTAATCTTTGGAAAACAGTTAATATATGGTGTTGTTTAGTTGAGGCTTTTTCTCCATGGAAGTAATTTGCATGGCTTTTTTTTAAACCAGATTAATTGATATAATTATACTGATTCATTAGAACTAAAAATACGAAGGAATTACTCATTTATTAAAAACTTGCAGATAAAAAGAACATGGATTTTTATAATACCTGTTTATTTAGGAAATGTTTAATAACAAGAGGATGTTCATTTTGAGAGAGTTGTTAAATGCAGGTTGAATTTTAATCCTGTTTTGCGCATTTATCTAAATATTAATTATTGGTTTTATTTCATATCAACACAGTTCAGGTCTTATGGCATGTTTTCGCTCTGGAGGAAATCCCCAGGTGTTGCTGAGTAGAGCCACCAAACCTTCTACAAACAGTTCTGATGTCTTCCTCACAAGAATGGCCTCAGGGGGACTAAAACCCACATGGGTGAAGGGTTAAGTGAATTAAAGTTGATCACTCAAGTCACTAAGTCAAGGAAGCCAATCTCTGTACTGTATTTATCTTGCTCTCAACAAAGCCTACGCAGATAATCTGTTCTAATAAGTATCAATGTTTATTTTCTCATTGGCAATATACGTGTCAGAATCTATACAAACATTTTCAATGTTATATAGAATGGACAAACAGCACAGACACAACTGGCCCCTAGTCTTATTCTTGTAGATACTAAGATATCATTACATCTTTCAGGCAAAATGCTAAGAAGATATAGCAACATTTTCCACAATATATGGTAAAACCAATAATGCCAGATTGGTTAATGAGTACTGTAAGTAATGCTTTGTAAATAAGACTTTTGGATATATTTGATCTTTTGAGAGAAGGGGGTCTAAGAAGAAGAATTATGCCAAAGGTTCTTGATATGTTCCTTAATTGTAATGCATTACAGATGGATAAACTACACACTAAATGGAAGAGTTGAATAACAAACATACATTCACAAGTACAAAGACATTTCAAAATGTTATTTCAAAACTTCAAATTAACATGTACAATGCTGAATGTATTATTTTGAACACTAACCATCTCTGAACTTAGGGCACTGCATCAACTGTTTGAAGGGAGGTTTCATGTAACTACATGACAAAAAGGTAAACAGTGAAGACTCTTATAAAGCATCTCATATGGGAATCTTTTGAACTTGGTTTAAACTGTTTGCAAACCCCAGTATATGTCATTCCAGCATTGTACAGGTTAAACAAGTAGGAGGCAGTAGAAGCATTTCATATATCTACACAAAAAAGAATTTAATTTCATTCTAGTCATGCTTCACTCACATAAATATAATGAAAGAAAAGAAATGGTTCATTAACTTGTTTTCATACTGAATGTCTAATCTACAGAGAAAAGTTCACACATAGACATAGATCTATCTGATTCCAGTCTTTTTCAGTTTATATAGTTTGAAGTTCGGTATTTTAGCTTGATAATGTAAAACAAAAAAAATACCCTTTAGGACCAATTTTTAGTCTGTATCCTTGGTAGAACCATTACCTGGGGTCTAACGAAAGGCATGAGAATGGCCCTTAAAGAAGATTGAACCTGAAAGCAATGTAGACACATATCCACTATACAGCTAGTAAACTCATTTAGATCAATAAACAATGCAGTATGTCTATTTTTCCACAACTATCTTATGTCAACCATACCTCATGCCTCTTGATTTGTTTAGAAAATTATCACAATTTTGGAAAATAGAATCTATGTCCATGTTATGTACAATATCCCTGGCAGATGTTTCACTTACCTGGACAACATAATCTCCATCAGGGATGACCTGTCCACCAAATTTGATGCTGATGCTGTAATCACCTGGGAAGGATGGCGTAAACTGGATATCGAATGTGCCATCAATATTCTCTACAATATCAATGTCAATCTCTGTACCAGATGGGCTGCGAATGCGGCATGTGACCTTGCCTTCACCAGCTGCTGAGGCATCCACAGTGATGACTGTTTGTTTGGACACTTGGATGGTTTGCTGACGGCCTTCTGTGATTGGAAAAATAAAAACGCTTGATCAGTTGTATATGTGTTTGTTTATTTGCTTCATGCCTCTAACAACAAACTTACTTATATCACGGTTGTCAATTGGTCTGGCTTTGCTCCTGGGTATCATAACCAGTACTGACAACATTTCTACTTTAAAACAAGTTGTAATTCAGAGTTACAGAGCATCTGCTTCTGGTGATCGATCCCCAGCCGAGTCCAACCAAAGTCTTTAAAATTGATAGTTATGGCTTTCCTGGTTAGCTTTACGACTTGTTTGTCTGTATCAGGAAAAAGTGAATCAACCAGGATTCAGTCCCCTGTGCATTAGTGCTATATACTGGGCACTGAAATATACCAAAGAGTTCTACAAAAGAGTTGTCTGTATCCGCGTCCCTCTCTCTGGGATGTCCATTAACCCTAAGTTAGATGTCTTAAAGTGAAATAAACCAAAACCAGGCAAGTGACCCTACAGTGGCCGCGACAAAATTTGCGAATAAGGTACTTTGAGGGCTACATTGTGATGGCTTATATATATTCTACATGATATGTTTTTCATAAGATATATTTGACTCCCAAGTCAATTAAAATGTCTGTGATTTGGCAAGTCTAAGTGAGTAGAAAATGCAAAACAAGAAACATAATACCATGGAATTTGTCTGCCATTCACGATAATTATCTGCCAATGCATTCTATACATAACTAGAAATCAAAATAATTTCAGCAGAATATGCATATGTTGATATCACAATGAATGAAGTGGGGGGGCATCAGAATTCTCAGAGTGTTTATAAAGCACATGAGAATTATAGAAAACTTGTCATGTTATCACAGTTGTTTGGTTAAACTTTGAAAAACTGTGTAATAATCAACTGCAAAGAAAACATCAATACCATACCTGTGATTCTGCACTTGGTAGCATCACCAGTGGGCACCGCAGTTGTCCTGAAAGGAGCGCCTTTGACAGGCTGGTCGGCATATGTGACCTGGATGTTGTACTCTCCACAGTCCTCTGGGGTGTACTGGCAGGTATAAGTTCCATTGGGTTCCTTCTTGAGCATGGGCCTGATGATTGTGCCGTCAGGTCTCTGAATTGATAATTAAACTTTGAAATAACAATTAACACATATTGCAGAATGGTGTCATGAACAAAACTTTGAATTAACAATCAACACACATTTCAGAGAGGTATCATAATCAAAACTGTGAGTGTTTAACTAACAGACTTTTTCAACATCACTAAAGACTTTGAATTTACAATTAACAAACTTTTCAGAATGGTCTCATAACATCACTTTGAAATAACAGTTAACACACTTTTCAGTATCAATTTATTACAAGGCGATAACATTAATTTTTAAACCTATGATAAACAAAACAAAACAAAACTCTGGATGACAAATAAACAATTTTTTTAGAATTGTCATAAACAAAATTTTGAATGTATAATTAACAGACTTTTCAATATGGTGTTATTGACAAATTTTGGATGTACAATTATTCGACATACAATATTGTGTAAGTAGCAAAACGTTGAATGCATAATTAACAGGTTAATCAATGTGCAATTAAATATAACCTTTTTAACATTCATAACCATGTCATGTATGAATTCTCATTTCTAACACCGTTATTTACATTAGAACTTGCTTTTTCTATGGTATACAGTGCAGTTACACTGATTAGACATAGAATTTCTGTTTGTGAATTCCTCACAGAGTGACCTTAGAGGGGAAATGTTTTTCTCTCGTAAAATAACACATTTTCAAGCAAACGTTTTTTAAGGCATTTACAACAGACATGTAAATGTGTAATATACAATGTGTCACGTAGAACATCTGCTTTCAGTGTGAGAGATTGTTGGTTTGATATCCACAAAGTAAAACCAAAGACTTTTAAATTGTTACTAACTGCTTTCCCTCCTTGGGTAAGCTTTACAACTGGTTTGTGGGTGTACCAGTGCTATACACTGGGCATGTAAAAGAACCAGACAGTTCAACAAAAGAGTTCTCTATATCTGCTTGACCCTCTCCCAGGGATGTCTATTGGCCCTAGATGGCTTAAACTGATATAAATCAAACAAACGGAAAAATAGCCAACCTGAATGAGAGCGTCTGGAACAATATCTGATGGTCCGGCCTTTCTGGTGTCAATAGAGAAAGGTACAGGCATACTGGCAAGGACTGTGGGTTCAACTCCCTTGCCCACGACCTCCACCTTGTTGGCATCAATACCTTGTTGAACATCCACTCTGAATGGGCTTTAAGAAAAAAATAAGACATTAAATAAAGATACATACATGGGTTGTTACTGCCAATTAATACATGGTTGTGTGCACGTCCTTTCTACTAATCTAAATCTCTAAGTGTCTAGTGTTGCATGATGTTCGTAGATTATATAAATAGCGGATATCTGATGAGTTTTCACTTAATCAAATTTTATTAGAAGAGCCAAGGAATCTTTATAAGCAAGCCTCTGGCAAGTTTAATTAAAGGTTACAGGATGAGTCGAATAAAATTTTATATAAAGTGAAAACGAATCTGATATTCTTTTTATCACATGACAATACAACGAGAGGTTAACAAGATTTTTTTAAGTTATTTTGTGACATCATTGGTTCTTATATGTAATGTATTGTTTATATAAGAAAATGAGTGATGATTATATTACACCAGAAATGTAACATCATGTGATATAACAGGCAGAGACTTAAGTAAACAAAACACCAATGGGACATTTAAGACATTTTTACCCATTACATTTGGGTCTGATAGTTGAACTGATATTTGGTGGAGCATGGATGGGTAGGAAACTTGTGGACAAGGTGTACTTAGAATGATAAAGCACAAAGAATCTGGAAAGAGGCTCAATCTTAATAATATTATGATTCATGCTAGACACAAATACTGTTCATTTCTGTATAATCTTTGTTCATTTCTACAGGAAGGACTTTGGTAATGAAAAAAGAACAATGGAACCATCAAGAAAGGTCCAAAAATATTTCTGTATAATTATTCTGATACAGTTTATGTAATAATGTATGAAAAATACACTAGTAAAACTTCTCTGCAGTGTGACCCTCCCTTTTGTCCCCGTGTTCAAAATACATTTTTTAGTCTCAGTTGATTTACCGATTGAAATGTTTCTGCAATATTTTGCAATTTTAACCTAAACAACAAGATAAAATTCTTTTTGGGAACAATATAAAATATCTCCTGCCTATACAAAGTTCACTTTAAAACATCCAATTCAGTTATATATCTATAAGAATAAAGTTTCATTCTCAAAGTCAGCTGAGAACAGGCTTGGAATCCAACGGCTCGTTCTTCGACTTGAAACAAAAGAAGTCTCTAGCATTCTAGATTGACTCTTAGCTTTCACATGAATGGTAGAAGCTGGGAGCCAAACAACAGAGTTAGAGATTATTCTTGAGTTTCAAGACCAAGAATGGGTTGGTGAATTCTAAGCCGAGATATGCTTTGTGAACACAGTGCCTGAACTACAGCCTCTTTACAAAAAATGCCATTTACCAAAATGTAAGATTCTGGGATATGACTTTCCCCTTTAGAGCAGTAATTCCTCAACAACAACCACTTTATATGTTTCTGATTCTGAGAGGGTGCTGTTATGGAAGGGTTGCACTGTATGATTTGACATTGAAAACAAACCTTTCGGCACTAAATTTAAAAATGTCAAAAGCTGAAATTCAAATTTGAAATTTTTTTTTTTGAATATCTTGAAATAGTTTTTGTAAAGAGATCTGACTGAGTTAACATAAATACAGAAGAATTTACACATTTAGTTCAATTTTTATTGCTTTACTACAGTTGGAAGCATTATAAGTTTTGCTTGGGTTTACATGACAACCATTGTAACAACTGACAAATGAAACCGAGGTCAAGGTCATTGATTTACCTGTTTTTATTGCTTTACTACAGTTGGAAGCATTATAAGTTTTGCTTGGGTTTACATGACAACCATTGTAACAACTGACAAATGAAACTGAGGTCAAGGTCATTGATTTACCTGTTTGGTACAGCCTGGTTGGCATATTTGACATCCACAGTGCATGGGCCTTCTTCCACAGGGAAGTAGGAAGCCTGGTAAACACCTTCCTCTACTGGGACAATTTCAGCAGGTTTGACCAATCCTGTACAATGATAAAAAAGAAATCATTATCTTTATCATCAGAAGTCATAGCAACATCAACAACTAAATTCTCTTTGTTCTTAACCTTTTATTCCACGTAAGCACTTTTTGACACCATTGCTGAAAAAACTTATTCATTACATTCGATTTTGTTTTTTTTCCCTTATCTGATGTATTTTTCTCTTTAATCTAAATATAGCATATGATGTAATTGTCTAAAAATAGCCTGCAGAGGAAGGGGTTAAAGCTGCAAAGAAACCAGTAAGACATTTATAATGTTAATAACTTGAAATCAAAATTTAGCAGTATATAAATGCTTTAAACTAATATAGGTACCGATGTAACAAGTTTTTTTTTTGTTTTGTTTTGAATCTAATGTCACTTCCATAGAATTTCAGTCATATTGAGACATACAGCTCATCCTTACAGGTGGAGGAAGATCTGAGGGGGGGAAGGGGAAATGTCTTCACAATACTTCAGGCACAGAATGTATCTGGGTAGAAAAACCAACCTTACAGCAACCAAACTGGAAGGCTTCCTCACTTGAAAAATCAAGTGGCAATAAAACCTGGTTTCAAACCCACAGCAGAGAGGGACTGTGAGATAACAAGGCAATGATCATAACCACTTGACCATGGAGGCCTCAAAACAGTCAACTAAGAATTTGACAATAACAAAGGTACAGTGATACAAATAGATTATTTTTATTTATTATTTATGTCCACTGGACTGTCAGTGATGCTATGCATCTTTAACCTTCTGAGTTGTCTTAGCTGGTATTTTGATTTACGAAAATTTGGTGACATCATAATTATTAATCTATTTAACAGCAAATATGGTCTTTTATATGGCAAAATGTACCTATCAGAATCAGATTCTGTGTTCTGCCGCATCTGATCTGAATTAACAAAACTCCTTCAGACTGCTAACAACAGGATAAAAGCTTGGCATTCTTAGAATACCTATGGAATCAATTTTCTTAGATACACATCCAGAATAGAACTTTAAAAGTAGACACAGAACTTCTCACAAGACAAGATTAATAAGAAAATGTTTTTGCTGCAAAGGAAATAGACCTGCCAAGTTTTCTTGGAAATTTTTTGGATACAACAAAGTTTTGTTTCATTGAAAAGTGCCAAGGTTGAAATCCCTGTTGAGGCTTGGTACAAATCTTCATTAAAAACCCATTTTCAATTCACATTAAGATAACATGGTATGGTTAACCAAGAGGTTTTTGGCTATTTAGATGTAGTGTCAGCCACACCCTTTATTAATTTAAAAACAACATCCAAGATGCTTGGCGTAATTATGCTTTTAATAAAGGTAGGTATCCAAGAACCGGAAATGCAGTATGAAAAAACATTTTTAATCTTTTAACATAGCAGCCAGGTAGGTATCTTTAAAAGAGTATTTCACTTCATTTTTTATACATTTTAATGGTAAACACCTGCTTTAGTTCATAACAGTTACAGATTTCTGGGTTTAAGAATGAAAGTATTAAGCTAAAATGAATTCCACAACCTTGGACACAGATCTATTTTAGCAAATTCTACAGGGTACCATATTTATATAGTCAAGGAACCCAGTCAGGAATCTTTGAATGAGACAAACTCATACACACAGAAGTAGAGTTATGAGCAGGCTCCATGGAAAAAGATGCTTTGTGTTCTGTCTAAGCAATGAGGTTGCTGCAGTTATGCTGAACATATGACTCAGGGCTCAGAAATTAAAGTTGACAGGGTTTGAAAGTTGATAGATGCAGGTAAAGGATTGTTAAGCTAGGCATGATCATGTTAAAACTCATCAATCAGTACTCAAAACAAGAGGACCATGATGGTCCTGTAATCGCTCATCTGAATATCTCCATGTAAGGAAACTGGCTCCAACCCCTAGTGGCCTTGTTTTTTGAACTGATCCAAATACTTTGAACAAATTTTGTAGAGAGTCACTAAAGGAACACTTACACCAAATAATTTTCAAATCTGGCCACTAGTTTTTGAGAAGAAGGTCTTTAAATTTTTTCCTGTTTTTTGCCATGAGTTCTGCATGGAATCAAATTCTTAGAACAATTTTTGTAGAAGTCCACACAAAGATTATTTCTTGACATATCATTCTTTGAACAATTTTGGTAGAGGTCCACCCAAGGATCATTTCTGTGAAATAATGTTGAAATTAGACCAACAGTTTTTAAGAAGAAGATTGTTTAAGTTTTTCACTTCTGTTGCCATGGCAATCAGAATTCAACATGGAATGGAATTCTTTGAACAATTTTGAAAGGGGACCATCAGAGGAATATCCCAGCCAAGTTTCATCAACTTCCGTTTAGTGGTTTCAGAGGAGATGTTGTTTAAATAAATTGTGGACGTACAATGTATAACATACCATAAACGCCCTACGCCGGACTGCCCATCCATCACTATACCTCTCCTGAGCCTTTGGCTCATGTAAGTTAATAAGACAATATCATTATGTAGACTATTCCTATAAGTATTCAATATTCAATAAAACAGGGAACAAACGAACAGATTGACAGAGAGAAAGACAATAAGATAGAAAATGATAGACAGACTTACCAGTGGTATCAATGTAGGTAACATTCAATGGAGCCTCTCCAGCTTCCCTTGTATCCACAGTGAATGTATTAGGTTGATTGGACTTGACTTCATGAGGCTGGAGGCCTGGTCCATAACACTTGACCTTTTCTGGGTTGACCTCATCTGTGACCTTGACATTGAATGGTGACCCTGGACAAGGCAGAGATATTTATCATTTTTTTCTCAACTCAGGCTTCTGTATGTAGCTTTAGCATTTTTGGGTTAATTCAGCTTGTCCTTTTAGGTTTAATATTTGACAGATGATCACTGTTATAGTTAGCAAACAATGTAGAAATGGATCAAATATTTCTAAAAGGAGCCATCTGATCTAGGTATGTACACTCTGGGACTAGTTAAAATTGCAACATGGATAATCTGTTTAAAACAGTATGATTTTAAAAGAAATATGTGAGAATTCAAAATAAAAATTCAGCATTCAAATGGTACAAAAATTGTTCATTTCTAAATCTCAGTAGCAAATTCAACTACTTCTCAATAAAATTTGTAACTTTTTAACATTATAAAACATCACTATATTGAGATATATCATTATTGTATTGTGTGGTAAATCATTACTGTATTGTGTGGTGAGTCAGTACTGAATCATGATAAATCATTGTATTGTGATAAATCATTCCTGTATTGTGTGCGATAAATCATGACTGTTTTGTGAGGTAAGTCATTTACATATTGTGAAAAAATCATTACTGTATTGTGTGATATATAAACAATTACTCTACTAAGATAAATGATAACTGTATTGTGTGGTCAATCATTAATGTATTGTGTGATATATTATCACTCTACTAAGAAAAATAATTACTATATTGTGTGATAAGTCATTATTGTATTGTATGATAAATCATTACTCTAGTAAGGTAAATCATTATTGCACTGTGTGATAAATCATTTAAGATTATATTTCAAACTTACCTGGTATGTTCTGGTCAGCGAATTTGACAGTGATGTCGTAATCTCCCTTCTTGACTGGTATGTATTCTACTTCACAGGTACCATCCCTGTTATCTTTGCAGTTTATCTGGGTCTCTGCAGGGCCATCAATGGCAAGGGCCAAACCACCCTTTCCAGCACCCTTAACATCTACAGTGAATGTCTGCTTGGCGTTTGTGACTCCCTTCTCAAGACCTGGGCCATAGGCCTTCACCCTGCTGGCGTCACATCCAGGTGTGGCATTGACCTGGATGGGGCTTTGTGGGATGGGGTGATCCTCGTATGTGACGTCAATAGTGTTGGGACCTGAACAGAAAGTTAGACATACCATTTTTTTCACAAATTAATACTTTCACACAGAAAATTATTGCATACCATTTTATTCATATACTATTCGTTGTAACCCAACCCATGAACAGTATTAATACAAAAAATTCAGGTGGACCATTTTTTCTACACTATTGCATCTTGGCAAAATTTAAGGTAGACCATTAATTTCAAATCATTGGACCTTAATAATTATGGTAGAACAATTTATTTCCAATAAATGGACTTCTACAATAATTATGGTAGACCAATTTATTTCCCATAAATGGACCTCAACAATAATCATATGGTGGACATTTTATTTCACATTATTTGACCTCAACAATAATGTGGTAGAAAACCAACTATTTGCAACAACTATTGACTACACACAAATTACCATTTTTCAAAACAGTAATGTTCGAAATGCATCAAAATCAATAAACAATATGTTCACCTCCTAATTATCGTTCAATAAGTCCCCATCCAAAAACATTATACAGCATACTCGTTACCGGTAAGTAAAATATTGAAATTATCACATTATTTAATTTTTTTTAACAAGACATCTGTAGTGATAAGATAAGTGTACAAATATACTTTGTGTTCTCTATTTCAAGTTTCAATCCTCTAGTTTTTATTCAGTTGACAAATTAGGTATTCAAAAAATGAAAATATATTTCAATATGTTAATTGGCATGGTTGCAATATTAGAGAAATCGAATATTGGTATATTGAAATATCAAAATGTCTAAATATTGAATTATTAGAACAATCAAATCTTGTCATTTTATAATATTGGAATATTACAAAATCAAAATACCAGATTACTAGAATATGAAAAATATTGGAATATTAGAAAATCAAAATATTAGAATATTGGCTGCCACCCCTAATATTGACCCCTTACTCACCTTCTTGGTAAGGTGTGTACAAGACATCATAGGTGCCATCATTGTTGTTCTTGATCAGACTCTCTGTTTTCTGTCCACTTGGGCTGGTAACAATGGCGCGTACCTTGCCCTCTCCATTGGGTGTCACAGATTTGGCATCAACAGTGAAGCCAGTTGGTGAATCCAGGAACACTCCTATAAATGGAACACAAAATTTAACATTCCCTTCAGATTTACAAATTAAAATTAATCATTTGAAATAATTTTTTGCTAAAACACTTTTTTTAACATTTCTATATTAAAAATTCAACATGATTTTGAGTAAAAAACTAATTGTAGGTTTAAATAGAATTAATGAAGATTTGTAATTACTTTCTGACTTTAACTTAATCTCAAGTAAAAGTGTAAAAGCAATATTGTGTTCTTTAATCTTATGATAAGATTTCTATGATATCAATCTTTATGATACTTTTAGCAGAAATAGTCAATGTATGACTATCATATTTTTTCTTTTATCAATTGAAAAAACATTTTGTCAAATTCTTTCAGCAAACCACTTTAAAAACTTGCATACAAGTAAAAAGAATTTAACATTTATTAATAAGACATAAACAGCTAACATTAATAAAATTATCTTAAAACATCATAAACAACAACAAAAAATTATATTGTGCTATCGTGTCTATATACCTGTGAAAACCAATTAGATATGTTTAACATAATTATGTATATACTATGATAAATAACTACTGATAAGTATTGACATTATAGCCATCAAAGGCAGAATGCTGAAAAGGGAGAATGTACAAATCAGTTTCATAACACAAACAAATCACCAGGGTAGACATAGATTGGTCTAAAGCTCCACCCATTTCCTCAAGATCTCATTACCATAATTCTGCATTTTATAAAAGATCTCATTACCATAATTCTGCATTTTATAAAAGATCTCATAACCATAATTCTGCATTTTATAACTTATAAACTGTAATTCAGAAGGTTGACCCATACCTAAAAACTACACCAATTTTGATCTTGTTAATAATTTTGTAGACTGACTCATACCCAGTGCTGTTCAGATATTTAAGAAGAACTGATTTAACTTGTGATATAACATATTCAGTGAGAGAAAATAGAAAAATATATGATTTGGGAAATGAAAACATCCAAACTGAAAGTGTTTGACAATGTTTCTGAAATGGGTTAAGTAAATTCATTTCATATCCAGCTGTTTCAACTTAATCATAGAAATTTATTTCAGTTGTTTCCTGCGTAGAACCAGTTCTAGAGTCAAATAAAGGCCAGGTGAATGGCCCATATCAGGATCATTCTAACAATGTAGGTCCTTCAGAGAACATTCTATGTCTACACTAGTGGGCAATATGAGAATCATACAGCAAATATTATTAATCTATATTTTCAAATCTGGTGCAGCATCATGCATTAACACATGCCTGGTAGATGTTAGTCCTGTAAGAAAATAAACAATTAGTAGCATAATCACACATAAAATCTACACTACAAACATTTCTAAAAAAAAAACCATCCTGTTGAGTTATAAACCCAACCATAATTTCAGTTTTTGATTATTGCAATAGTTGGATATTAGGAAAGCTAGTCGAATCAGATATTTGGCTGGGAAATTGTTTACTAGGTTCACCTGTTAGTTAAGACTTATAAGAATGTACTCCTTATAAATATTATTACTATTATAATAGTTACATATCTTGTGAACTGACTCTATGGATTCTGAAAACAAATGGCCTAGTATTTGTAATCAGAGTAGGACACATTTGATCAGGGTCTACCCTGTTTGCACCAGAAACATAACACATTGCATAAAGATTCCCCTTATATTACAACATGGACAAATCCAACAATAAAAATAGAATTTATAAAAGTCATCCGACAATATACAAAACTATGACTCACAAGTCAAATTTAAAGTAACAAAATATATACATCTGGTTATTTTAGCTTTCACGTAAGGACACTTCAATTACACAAGAGATCAAATCTAAAGCTTGTAGCAAATGTCAGGCTAAGACAATGGTAGGAAGGGTTGTTGATTATTCATATCGACTTACCCATACTAGGAAGAGTACAAAGTAAATATATAGCAAGAAAAGTCAACATGATTCATAGATTGGGAACAAAGACATTTTTTTTGTTAAGGCATATGTACATGCAGTTACAATACCGGAAATCTGTTACAGCAGAAAATCTGCCCACAAAGAAACATACAGAAGTGTTAAAAACTGAACAAATGTTTTTTCTCTACACACAATCTAAAAGAACAACAAAGTCATGCAAAAGAATCATCAGTTTCTTTAATACATTTTACAATCTGTTATATATGAAAAAAGCCTCATACATTTTTCTACAGAAAATGTATCCATGCACTGACAGAAAATAAGAGACATTATACATGCTGAATTGATTCTGTCAAAAGCAGTAAGAAGAGGTGTTGTTTGTTTCAATAAAGATATTAGTACATAATTCTATTAATGTTACACGTCATTCCATTAATTCTATTTTTCTTCCTTCAAAATTGAAGATTTATGTCACATGACTTTCCATGCAGTTTTTTTTAATGAAATACCAGAAAGCAGAACAAGGGGCATGGTCATAAAATGTCCATGCTGTTTTATCCACACAGTTGTTTATCATCCAATCAAAATGCATCATGCAGAGTCCAGAGTATTTACCAGGCTCCAGTCCAGGGCCGTAAGCTGTAACTCGACTAACATCGATTGCACCACTTGGCATGACCTTGGCTGTGAATGGCGACTGGGGAATATGCTCGTCGGCATATGTGACATTGATGTTGTAGTCACCTGGGACAGTTGGATAATATGTGACATCACATGTTCCATCTTGGTTGTCACGGCATTCAATCTTGCTCTCAGCTGGACCTTCAACAGTTACCCCAAGACCACCTGGCTGGGTAACCTCCCTTGTATCAATTGTGAATTGGCATGGTTCAGTGGCTGTACCTCGTTCCAATCCTGGGCCATAAGCCTTCACCTTGGAGGCCGGTGGACCCTGAGGAACAGCATCCACTTTGAATGGGGATTTTGGTACTTCTTTTCCAGCATACTTCACAGCCACCAGGTGTGGGCCTTCTTCCAGGGGAGCAAACTGTGCCTGGTAGCCAGCTGGGGTCTTTTTCAGAGGGAGTTCTCTAACCTGTCCAGCAGGGTTGGTGGATGTTAGCTGACATGGAGCATCAACCACTCCACACTCTGCTGTTTCCACTTGAATTGGACGTATCTCTCCAACCTCAACAGCTGAAATGATGGAATGAAATTATACGATAAAATGGTACCAAGCATGCACACGTATCTCTACTTGTCATAAATTAATAACATTTTATGAAAGATCTATGTACCTTTTCAAGTAAGTCTCAATGTCTCCTAAGTTCACAAGTATCACTGAAAATATGAATGCCTATGCCAGATTGTTTTGGTGAGAATCAAATCCGATCACCTTTGAATAACATGGGTGACATTTGAACTATTAGAATACAGTCCTTCACAAACACTTTATGTTTCTTTAATTTTTGTAAAGTTCAAACATTCAAAACACCAAGGACACCACAGAAAGCCAATACAAACAGAAATAAACTCACGTTTGTCAAGTCCAGTGACCTTGACCTTATTGAAGTCAATGGCGGGCTCTGCCATCACATTGAATGGTGATTTGGGCACTTCTTTGTCGTTGAACACAACATTGACCTTGTGGGGCCCTTCTTCCTGTGGGGCCAGCGTGCATGTGTAGCCTTCTGGGATTTTGCGGGTTGGGAGCTCGGCTGTCTGTCCCTTTGGATTGGTGACCAGAACCTTGCAAGGAGCGTCTGGCTTACCAGTGGTGGATGTCATTACAGTGACAGGTCTTGGCTCGCCAACTTGAATAGCTATACACAGAAACAACAGTAGGAGAATGAGGTCCACAAATCTTTATTGTCTAGCCATAACATGTCATAATTATAATTAAAGCAATTGCAACCTGCTGAAGATCCAACAAAGTAGTTATCTGTGCTAAAGGCCATAAAACTTTCTTGAGAATGGATTAATCCTCATACACAGAAATATGAAATCACATGATAAATTTTTACCAATGAGATGTGTTAAGAACTGGAAGAGTTTACCGAAATAAGCCAACTTCTGTGTAACTAGAAAAATATATAAGACTGGTAAAAATTGCATTAAACACTAGGCTTATAATAGTAAGCTACATTATATATTTAAACATATCAGTATTAAATGGGTTACAGGAACGAGTAATTATCCTTACATACATCTAGGCACTGTGTTAAACAAAGTCAAGCCATTGTACATGTAGTGAGTGAAGTCATTTATAGGTATAAAAGCCAATTACAGATATGTGATGTCATTTAAAGCCATGTCATGTATACTATTTCCTAATTAATGTGAAAATAGATTTAGTAATTTAAACTTAAAGACGTATACAGACAGGTATGATCTACAATCTGTCCATTGAAAGTGTATAGTATTAGAAATAAATAAAACTTTCTATCTAACCACTTAATTGTTATTAGTAAAATCACACTTTCCACTGTGTTAAACCTGTACGTTATAACAACTGGTGTAAGTTTAATCAACAAGTAAGTAACAATGCCTGCCCATGATTGATTTCGTCTTGTTTCAAACCCATGCCAATTTCAAGCAATACTGACAAACATCAGACATAGTGGTACATAACAGTTGTAGAACAATATTGGCGACAAGACGTGAAAAGACATAGACAGATGTATCCTAGTTCCATTAACTATGTGAATTAACCGCTAAATAGATCCATTTTATCATTTTCAAGATAATTATGTCATAAGGTAAGGTTACTGCATATTGTTAAACTTTTACACCTCATTAATTAGAACAATTTAATTAAAATACACAATAAACACTTAAGCAAACCTAAGCATGTCTAAGCCAAAAACAGAAGAGATATGAATAAATTGTGCATTTAATTGCAAATAAATTTCCAGCAAAGTATATGATTGCACATTACAAAAGCGTTAAATATGTAAATAGCATGACATAAACAAAATTGTTTGGACATTATTTGCTTTTGTTAAAAAAATGATAAATAAATAATTGGTGATGACTGACATGATAACTTTATGGTAAACTTGTCATAAAAAATGTAGTTGACACACTACTAACGTGAAATGTTGACACAATATTAACAACTACATATTCAAAGACAATTAAACTAAAGCTGGCATTTACAAATTCAAGATCAAGTAATAAAAGCTGACATTACAAACTCATGTCTACAGAAGCTGACATATACAAACTCATGTCAACGTTTGACATATACAAACTCATATCAGTAAAAGCTTACATAGACAAATTCTATCACCAATTAGAGATGTATATTCTCATTCTTAAATGCTTACATTTACATTCTTAGTCAGAAAATAGACATCAACATGTCATGATGCTTGACACTCCTCAGTTATCTGAGTATCTCATTTACATTATCAAAAGCCAACTTTAAATCATGCTGAAACATGAAGTCATCACAGAAAGCCTTTACATAATTCATCTCAAAGCTGACCATTTATTTAACAAATAACAAATATTAAATAAAAATGTTGCCAAACAAGGGGAAATTTAAAACTTTGGAGACAACCATTTTCTAGAGTTGGTCAAGAAGGCTACATGCTCCTGTTAAGGTATGGCATAAAAAATCAATATATCAAGGTAAAGACTCAAAGTTTCAACAGATCAAGGAATAGCATTTTGTATAGGAAACATCCAGGTTGAAATCATGGTAATAATTCACTCTGATGCACATTGTAAGGATTTTCAAAGTCATCAAGATATACTGGGTCGACAGATAAATTATCTGGATAAAGTAGCTCAGGTATCCACGACAAAACTGAAAATATGGACGAAAGTAAAACGCTTGAGACAAGGAATCATTCTGCAATCAATACAGATTTGATGGCATGCACTTAACATAATCTCCTGTAGGTGCAGTTTTCATGCCAAGCTGGAATACATGTCGCTCTGTGTGGGAGAGTCAGCATCCATTACTTACGAGTCTCCAGTCCAAGTACTTCAACAGCAGAAACATCACATTGTGGCTGGACATCAACATTAAATGGAGATTTTGGTACTGGTTTCTCGGCAAATACAACATCCACTTTGTGCGGTCCAGGTTCAAGTGGAGCAAATACTGTCTGGTAGCCTTCTGGAGTCTTTTGTGCTGGTAACTCGGCAACTTGACCTTGTGGGTTTGACACTGTAACTCGGCATGGAGCATCAGGTTTTCCAGAAGAGGTAGTGTTGATCAAAATTGGTCGTGCCTCTCCAACTTCCACAGCTACAATCAAATGGTACCGTCAACAATTGTTCTCAAATTCGCGAATAAGCTGCCTCTTAAGCTAGAGGTTTATGCAAAACTGGCTGACGGTGAAAATCTCTCACCTTAAAATCCCACTACTGTAAAGTCTTGCCTAATACAAACCCTATCAACCTTTTTCAAACTCATTAAGTGATACTAAATTTACCTATAGCACATTTTAAAAGGTAAGATTTCTCCAAGTTCTTATGTATATTAGAAGTAGAGCTAAGAAATATAAACATTATATCAGTGTTAACACAACTTCTATTTTTATCAAAGAAACTCTAAATGTAAATAATTAGGAGAGACCTGTAAATATCAAAGTAGCAGCGAACACTTATAAAATATATAGTATTGCATCATAAAAACATCATAAACAAATTTATTTACTCAGACTGGTTACGTTTTTATGTGAAAATTTATAAAAGCAATACCATTTTACAGGTACATATTGATTATAGAGTCTACATATTGATTAATTGATTGATTGAATTAATAAAATATTCTATTAAAGCTGTATAAAGAAAATCCTGGAAACATATACTGGTATGATATATAACAATGCATTAAACATCAAATTATCACAAGATTGACATTCAAACAAAGCATGCTCAAATCACTGACAAAATGCTGTAAATAACTAAGGTACTTCATTAGCTATCAACAAACACACACAAGCTAACTATGATGTAGGAAATGAACACCAAGAATTCTAAAGCAATTATATGATTTGTATTAATTACAACTAGTACATGCTAGTTTAATTACCTTAATTAAAAGTATGTATGAGATGTGAATCAGTAGTTAATTCAGGTGGGTGAAACTAAAGTCTATTACTACTAAGGGGTCATACACAAACACTATAGTTATTTCATATCAGTTATCTGTATGAAAGTCTAAAAGCTAAATTAGAAAGCAGTTGCTGATGTTTACGAAGATGTTGATTCAAATAAACGTCATGTTGGTCAAAATGAAACAAAAGCATTCTCGGCTTAGGTGACAAATATACATGTAGCAACCATTTTCAGGCACTGAGTTGATTACAAGCCATCCAGTCAGCCATTGCATTGGTTATTATGGATTCTAATGGCCGACTTAATTGGTGAATATGATGTTCTACTCTAGTCACTGATGTGAAGGCATCAATCTACAGCATGTTTCTACTGATAATGTTCTCGTCATCCAGCATCATTCCTCTGGCATCCATTCCATATGATATTCAAGGCATTATGATGATCTACGCCTCACATGATGCACCAACTTACGAGTCTCCAATCCTGTCACGGTCACTGCTGTGACGTCTGGTTTAGGGGTCACATCTACAGAGAATGGCGAGTTGGGGACAGGTTTTTCCGCAAATTCAACATTTACAACATGAGGTCCTGGTTCAAGAGGAGCAAAGTGAGTTTCATATCCTTCCGGTGATGGTTTAACGGGTATTTCACCAGTCTGTCCAACTGGATTTGTTACTGTTACTCTACAAGGAGCATCAGGTCTTCCCGTGGACTGTGTGTTTATTACAACTCGGCGAGGTTCTTCTACCTCAATAGCTATCAAATAAAATACACCCATTCACATCGTGATCCTGAACATGAAATGGCAAATTCATACTGTTTTCCTTCTTTTCTAAAGTTTAGTTGAAGCTAGGAAATAAGCCAAGAAAAAAAACTACAAAGAGCAATTGACAATAGATGGGTCAAATCGCAGCACTGCCATAAAGTTTATGTAACAACGCATCATCAGTTAGTGGAAAGCAGACGTAAAATGTCCAGTATGATGTCTTTACAATCAAACTGCTGCATAACCTTGACACAGAGACACGCTTTTTTGAATATACATATTTGGCTATTGGAGTGAACTTGTTTCTCAACCTACTGACAATTTTGTTTTGGCAAAGTTATCCACTATTGTTGACTGTGCCAGACACTCAGAATAGGGTAAATATAAAAAATTTGGTGCAAGTCCATCTTTAGAAATGTTGAACCCTTTTCATTTTTTGTTATTAATTTACAAAATTCTGTGATTACTTATGTAGCGTTCAATAGTAATGCCCATTTCTTTAACAATAAGACATATATATGATGTCAGTGATCCTACACCTTGAGGGTCCCCAGTTCTGTGAGAAATCAGTCAAATACTTAACAACCTTATTTAAGCTCTGTTAAAATATAAAATAAAAATAATAAAGAAAGTCTCAAAATTGCTTATTTATTCACAGCAAAGTTGAAAAACTGTTTTAGCTCCCCTCATGCTAACTTAAAATATAAACTGAACAGAAAAAGTCAATTTTAAAGTGCTAACCTTCACTGCAAATTTGAATATCTATCTCAGTTTCCCTTATATGTTTATTAAGTGTACTTTCTAATAAATTGAACTCTTGCACATTTTCCAACTAACTAGAGCAGTGTCTTTAAGTTTAATTCCATATCAAATGAATTGAGATCAATTACAGCTGAAATATGCCCAGACTTACGAGTCTCTAATCCTGTAACAGTTACAGCCCCAACATTAACTTTGGGCTCAACATTGACAGGGAATGGGGACTTCGGAACCTCCTGTCCTGCGAAATTCACACTGACTTGGTGTGGTCCAGGTTCCGTAGGAGCCAAAACGGTCTCGTAACCCTCAGGAGTCTTCCTTGTGGGTAATTCAGCGGTCTGGCCAATTGGGTTCATGACAACTACCTTACAGGGAGCGTCAGGTTTGCCAGTTGAAGTTGTGTCAATTACAATAGGACGGGCCTCACCCACTTCGATGGCTGAGAATTGAAAATTGAGTCCTAAGACAACGCTTTTATCTATGAATTGATATTCCAAGTAGCATTTTCTCAGTCAATTTTAAAAATAAATTCTTAAATGTTTATCCTGCAAATAAATTTAATAAAAGCTTCAATACTTCTTTTAAATCATTAGAAAAGAGCACTGAGCCTGATTAAAGTCAACTGTTTTCTACCTTGTTCATGTGCAGTAACATATTCATGATATTGTGTCTAGCTTCTTCCACTGAAGATAAATTTCAATACAAAAGCATGCTATATGTTTTTCAAATCTTCTCACACTTCTAGCACTGTGTAAAACACCTATTTTTGGCAAATCCCAAACAGAAACGAAACCATGCGCAAACTTACGCCTCTCTAATCCTTTAACAGTTACAGCCCCTACATTTGCTTTGGGTTCAACATTGACAGGGAATGGGGATTTCGGAACCTCCTGTCCTGCAAAATTCACACTGACTTGGTGTGGTCCGGGTTCCGTTGGAGCCAAGATGGTCTCATACCCCTCAGGAGTCTTCCTTGTGGGTAATTCAGCAGTCTGGCCTATTGGGTTCATGACAACTACCCGACAGGGAGCGTCAGGTTTGCCGGTTGAAGAAGTGTCAATTTTGATAGGACGGGGCTCACCCACTTCGATGGCTGAGAATTGAAATTTTTGGGCTAAGACAGAATGTTGAGTACTTGCTGAGGGGCAAGTTCATTTAAACAATTCATAATCATCTGTTGCTCACTCACTTTGACCAAAGAACATTTAATCAAGAAACATTATCACATCTAAACTTGTAAATCTAACTTGTAACTGAAAATTTATTTTACTGTTGATTGCATTTCAAAGAGGTTTGACAAATTGCTTCATTCTAAATCATACTATTTCTAACACTGATCTGAATAATTGAACTTTATTTGTAAAAATTCTTCTTATATCCATGTTGAAAGTTGACATTTTCTTCTTGAAGCATGCATCATTATGTGATATTTTTGCTGCACTAATATCACTAATATCACATAGTTCTGCAGGCCCTGATATAGACATGCACAAACTTACGGGTCTCTAATCCTTTAACAGTGACTGCCCCAACATTTATTTTGGGCTCGACATTGACTGTGAATGGGGACTTGGGAACCTCCTGTCCTGCAAAGTTCACACTGACTTTGTGCGGTCCAGGTTCCAATGGTGCAAAGATTGTCTCATATCCCTCAGGAATCTTCTTTGTAGGCAATTCTGCAGTTTGACCTTTGGGATTCATGACAGTTACCCGACATGGGGCATCAGGTTTGCCAGTCTTGGATGTATCAATTGTGATAGGACGGGGCTCTCCAACTTGGATGGCTGAGGATTAAAAGTTGTGGGGACGTGAAATATAAGTCTACATTTAGACTTATACATCACAAAAGTTTTCCTACCTGGACAATTATGCTTGAATTTCAAAGAAATCAAATCCAAATGAATTTCACAGAAATCAAATCCACATTAAAATTTTGTTTACGTCTTTTGATAGAAGATTTATGTGCCATTCATGCAATACTATATTTGTAATGAGAGCTAAACCCCAATGGTTTTACCTTTCCAAAAAATAATCTTCAAACTCTATGTATCTGAGTTACACCCTTATAGGAATATAATTTTTCTGTAAATATAAACTATTATTAAGAAACTACTAAATTAACATTATATAAGACACAACTAGGACAGAATAAGAACAACATGTGTTTGTGAGGGTAGCAAGGAGAAAACCCATGCTAACAAACTGCCTCATGGCCAGTTCTGTCAATGTAGGATTCAAACATGGGTATGATAAAGCCAATTTCCAGAGGCTAAAAACGCTGGAATTCCTGAAAGAGAGCGTTTCTGATGTCTAAAAACTAAAACATAAAATAAAAACAACTCAAACTAAAGGTTCTAAAGCAAAAAATAAAAAGAATAATGAATTCAGCAAACAACCTGTGTATGTATAAGAAATGTTTTCCACTATAGAACTAAAAAAGACTACAACATCGTTCACACAGTAAAATAAAAATATTTTCACATGGCAATCTGCGACACAACAGATACAAGTTATGCTGCCATAGTAAAAACAACAGGCAAAAAGAATTGTTTTTTTTTGTCATGTCATACATTCATAATCTTTGGCACATTGATGGAGAGAAGCACAAGTTTGTAATAATATCATTTTACTTCCTTGCAATTTTTTTCAAACTTTTTAGAATTCTTTCAGTCTTAGCTGCAAAAGTTACACATTCCATATCCTTACTTCAACAATCAGATCCAAAGTCTGCATTTGTTCCTCTCCTTCTTCTAACAAAAGACAAAGTCATGAAACAAGGTAGAGAATTTATTTTATGAATGTGTACACATCTATATAAGAGTTACCTCTCTTTAAAAGTACATAAGAGTTACCTATCTTAACAGGAATAAAAGACAATTGTTTTGAGGGATAGTAGTATGTGTACCTGAAATGCCTCTAGTTCTACCCTTGTGCCCCATCGCCCTTGCCAAAGATCCAAGCCCTGAGTGCATGTCAAGTAGCAATTTCATTGGTTAATACAGATAACGACTCATTCAGAAATATTAATTCCACAAGATGCTTGCAAATTTGCATAAGTTTATCTGTACACAAATTAATGCACACTATAGTCTCAATCATGGGCCTCAAAGTTTAGTAATGTATTAACGCAGATCATACGCGATCATACCCCACATTAGCGTTCCATGCTTTATTTCACATCATTTCCTATGCCAAAAACTTTCTAGGCTATATATATCTGAATAGCAAAATGCAGCGTTTAACAGCGGTATAGCTGTAAAAGTTGGATGCAATGAAGGACTTCAGACACTTACGACTCTCCAGTCCCTTAATTTCAACTTTGGACTCATCGACTGGAGATTCTACTTTAACATAGTAAGGTGATTTGGGCACGTCTTTGTCACCTACAACAACTCTAACATCATTGTTGCCTGCGATTGTTGGAGTGTAAGCACATTCATAGCCCTCTGGGACTTTCTTTGTTGGAAGTTCAACGTATGGCGCAGATGGACCTTTGGCAAAAACTTGGCATGGTGCATCAGGTTTTCCTGTATTGGCTGTTACTACAGTGATAGGACGTGTTTCCCCAACCATTATTGCTGAACACAAAAACAGAAGGCTCTAATGTGAGTCTTGTTAAATGTTTATAAGAGAAAATTATAAAATCTGCATTCAATTCATATCAAACTGGCTACAAATATACTTTTAAATCATTTCTCTGTTACTGCTGTGTTATTGGTCTCTTTACCCTGTATCAATATGCACTAAACTATAAATTCAGTGCTATCAATTAAATTACTTCTTTGTGAAATAAATAGCACACCAGTGTGATAAAAGATGAAAATAGAGATGAATTTGTTCAATTTTTTGCTTAGTATTTTATCAATTCAATTTAGTCAGATGTATTAATATAATTTTTGTTACAAAATACAAAAAAAATATGTTTGCTTAAAAAAAAAGAATTGAAATATATACATGAAGTGTTCCTTGGATTTCAATGAATGCATATTTTTACAGTAATTGAACCTTTCTTCTCCACTCAACCTGCACTCACGTTTTTCTAAGCCTTTGACCTCTACTTTCTTTATATCAAATTTGTCTACTACATCCACCGAGACTGGTGATTTTGGAATTTCTTTATTAGCAAATTCAACCTTGACTTTATGGGGTCCTTTCTCTTTGGGATTAAATGTGCTCTCATAGCCATCTGGAACTTTTTTAGTTGGCAAGAACATTGTACGACCTGCTGGTGTTGTTGCTGTGACCTTGCAAGGTGCATTTTCATCTCCTGTTGCCTTGGTGACGATAGTTATTGGGCGTATCTCATTGATTTCAACAGCTACAGAAATAAAATATCTATTCTTTACGATTGCCATTTCTGTAGAACTAACAGATTATGTCTTGGAATACTTTTTATAATCAAATGCCTGTTGTTATTTATTAAATAACCAAATAATCTATTAATTGATTTATTGGATATTAAAGAAAACTTGTCACGGGTATCAGTCATGCAAAACTATAAATACAGTCCGACTCAAAATCACACCCACCACTCAAG
This sequence comes from Nuttallia obscurata, assembly GCA_032358795.1. Taxonomy (NCBI): domain Eukaryota; kingdom Metazoa; phylum Mollusca; class Bivalvia; order Cardiida; family Psammobiidae; genus Nuttallia; species Nuttallia obscurata. Next base: position 7,325 of record JAULCC010233182.1, on the reverse strand, counting down.
ATTGATTGGATGATAAAAAATAAATGAAATTCAATGCTTGGGTGCTAAACATAAATCAAATTTAATGATAGGAAGATAAAAAAAATATATCAATTTTACACAAAACCTTCTGTTAAATCTCATGTTACTCTTATTAATTCAACCCATACACTACAATTTCAAATAAGGCTAACACTTCCCATGAGCTTTGGAACATTTGTTTTTCTGTTTTATTATTATTATACATTTGAATTTGAAATAGTTTTAAAGAAGCCACCCACCCAATGCATATTCAAGATTTAATACAGAGCATATGACTCAGTCTTTCATACAAAGCTATATAATGACTCAAGTTTTGATACAGAGCTAATGACCCAGTATTAATCCAGAGCTAATGACTTAAGATTTGATCCTGAGCTAATTGCTCTATTTTTGATGTGAGCAAATTACTCAAGCTTTTTTTCTTGAGCTAATTGTTCAAATTTAGATCCAGAGCTAATGATTCAATTTTTGATCCAGAGCTTATGACTCAAGTTTTGATCCAGAGCTTATGACTAAATCTTTAACCCAAAGATAATGAATTGATTTTTGATCCAGAGCTTATGACTCAAGTTTTGATCCAGAGCTTATGACTAAATCTTTAACCCAAAGATAATGAATTGATTTTTGATCCAGAGCTTATGACTAGAATAATGATATCAATCTGAAAGCTCATGTGAAGTGTATAACTTCATTCAAGTTTCATCCCAACTTACGTGTGTCCAACCCTTGGACATCAACCTTAGACAAGTCCACTGAGGGCTGAACATCAACAGAAAATGGAGATTTAGGAACTTCCTTATTGTCAACCTCAACTTTTACAATATGTGGACCCTGTTCAAGTGGCGCAAATATTGTTTCAAATCCCTCAGGTGTTTTCTTTGTAGGGCAGTTAGTTGGGACCCCCTTGGGGTTGGTAGCAGTGACTTTGCAAGGGGCATCAGGTTTTCCAGTGGATTTGGTTACTACGGTGATTGGCCTCTGTTCGCCCACTTGTACAGCTGTAACAGACATCATGGACTGTTCAGATATTTTCACCTAATTTAGTGTTTAAACCTTCATCATATTATCTCATTTCAAATGTTTTCTTAAAAATTACATTGAAAAGGACAAACTTCATACGCATTTATTACCTCATACATCATTAATTTATGCAAGTGCTTCACTTATTACTTGGCTTCTTACTGATATTACATTTAAACATTAGTGTTTTAAATTGCACTCTTGAAATATTTACTTTTTTTTACATCTTAAAAGTTTTCATTTAAAACTGTTTGCTTTTAAAAGTGCCCAGTCAGAATTTAAGAGAGTGTGTTGAGTTTTATTGAAACTTTCAGTTCCTAAAACTTACGGGTGTCTAATCCCTTGACCTCGACCTTTGCAAGGTCAACACCTTTAGGTTTGACATCCACTGAGAATGGAGATTTTGGGACTTCTTTTCCTGCTTGTTCAACTTTAACTATGTACGGGCCTTCCTCTAATGGGGCAAACGTAGCTTCATAGCCGTCTTTAATCTTCTTAGTTGGAACATCAGATGTTTTGCCTTTTGGGGTGGTTTGGGTTATTTTGCAAGGTACATCAGGCTTATCTGTGGTTATTGTCACTGGGCGCTTTTCACCCACAGTTACAGCTGATGAAGGAGCAAAATTGTTTTATCAGTAAATTAGGTTACCAGGAAATATGATAAAAAAAACTCTCATAGAAATATTATAAAAAAACAGAACCAAAATATAAACTGACGAAAAAAAAATGTTGTTGCTCTTTTTCAAGACATCAATATCCCTTTTTCTATTATTTCAAAAACAGTTGTTTTGATTTTTTGTCTGTAACTAAATTGGATATTTCTGTTCTTCTTTCCATGTGTTAATTGGAAATATTAAAATCTTGTTGGTTTTATTTTCAATATAAATATTTAAAAAATATGAAATTCCCTATCTTTTATACATGGGATGTCTTCCATTACATTTACACAAATTTCAAGTTCAGTAGAAAACTTACGTGTTTCTAGACCCTTAACTTCAACTTTAGGTTCTTTAGGTGCATCCTTAGACTTGGGCTTAACTTCTACTGGGTACGGGGATTTGGGCACTTCCTTGCCCCCATATTCCACTTTGACCTTGTGTGGGCCCACTTCAATAGGGGCGTAAGTAGTCTCATAGCCTTCAGGTGTTTTCTTTGTGGGTAAATCTACAGTGTCCCCTTTAGGACCAACTGCAGTGACTTTGCAAGGAGCATCAGGTTTACCAGTAGATACTGTGTTTATCTCTATTGGCCTAACTTCACCAACCTCAATGGCTAAAAAAATAGTTATTATGAAGTTAACTCTATTGTTTGAAAAGTTATTCTACAATATTTATGAACCAAATTTTCAAAAAGTGACAAACGTTTTTTAAATCTCAAATTTGTGTAAATGTATTAATATGAGATATATTTTCTATATGAACAAATTATTTCTACTGCAATTTAGCAAATTTGGTATATCAGAATTCATAAGCAATAAACCTGTTTTTGTTTATTCATCGAAGAACTACAAAAGTTTTAACCAGTTACAGCTGCCTAGGAAACCATATTTAAATGATTGTTTGTTTTATTAGAAATTTAACGTTGCTTTATTTTAATGCATTCAACAATTAAATTTTCACGTTTATAATTATATAGTATTTTAATCATTTATAAAAAAAACTTTTGTTACATGAAACTTACGCGTGTCAAGACCTTTTACTTCCACCTTCCTTATTTCCATTTTCTCCACTTCTACAGTGAAGGGAGACCCGTTTACCTCCTTTCCATTATGTTCCACTTTAAATATGTGAGGACCGGGCTCATTAGATGAGAAGAAGGTCTCAAACCCAGTGGGTGTCTTGTCGACTTTAGGCTCAAAAGTACGGCCTTTAGGGTTCTGGACACTCACTTTGCAGGTGGGTTCTGGGGCAAATCTGCTGGGCTTAGCTGGTGCTGGTGCTATTACCTTTATATGCCTTTTCTCACCAGTAGTCATAGCTACATTGGAGAGAGAGAGAGGTATTTGTAACAGACTTGTAATACTGTATTTGTAAGATGAGTAACACTGTATCATGAATGAGCTGTATGCTTTTAAAACTTTATCTTAAAAAATCTTTTTATAAAAAGCAAAAATCTGCACTTCTACATATTAAGAGAATTTTTTTTATTTAATCAAATTTCAACAGATCTCTGCAATACCGCTTGCACTATTGCTTTAATTATGTGTTTGCTACTGCTTTCAGTTTCTTATACTTTTCTAAAGGTAAAACAAAAATCAGTACATTTACATCATCTATGAAATAATTTTTGTCTTTATTTTATCTAAAAGGTTTCTGTTTGCTTTAAAAATAAAAAAAAAGTAACCAATTCAGTTTCCTTATTTGTAAAATTAAATGATTCTTACGAGTATCCAATCCTTCTACTTCA
>JAULCC010233071.1:0-12632 GCA_032358795.1 Nuttallia obscurata | reverse complement strand
CTCCACCTGTAATGAGCTGGACGTCGCAATATGACTGAAATACTGTTAAAGCGACGTTAAATTCCAAAACAAACAAAGCCAATAATGTTCCCCGATACAACGGATATTTGGCTGATACTCCATCTATATTCTGTTTTTACCTTAGTTTGTATGTTGCAGTTTGATTGGCTGACGCATCGTCAAACTAAGTTGACACATGGAAAGAAATCAGATTCAATAAATGCAGAATATTACCCTACGTACTGATGCTGACAAGCTTGAAGCACTTTAGACACACCCTCAAGTGTCTCTAAAGCGAAAGGCTGTAAATGTATTTAACAATTTGTGGATTTAAATGTCATACGACATCATTAAAGAATTATACATTTTACACGAAACTTAATTATGAAAGACGTTAAAGAATTATTCAATCCCTTTAAAGTATAGTTTCTCTTTACGATGCAATCATAATGATTTTATTTTTCGTTCAAATGTGTTAAAAGATTGTTTCTCAAAATGTTCTTGTGTTCCTTGAAACATTAAACATAAAAAACTCAGTGTTTTATTTCGGTGTAGTGTTATAAGTAAACACTAAACGGAAAACGGGGCGTTGGGTGAAATATGATAAAAGTAATTTTTGCCAATTAAAATTTTCCAATGACGCAGACGACACGACCATTTCTTATAATCTTATAATAAATTAGTTTTTGCGATTCTTTTCCTCCCGTGTAAGCCATTTAGATTAAACAAAGACAAATCGGCTGATGAGTTTTGATTGGTTAATTTATTGCACGATTTGACACACGTGCAACTATGAACGCTACCGCATATCTGGTAGGAAATTAGATCACATAATCTCATTAATAGCGTAATTGCTTCTCCCACACACAAATTATACATGAAAACATTATTTTTCTTAAGTAAGTTGTGCCCACTTTTCACATATATGTTTTCTTAAACGTCAACCTAATGGAAATGTTAAAAATAGTCGATACCCCTGATGATACATCTAGATCTTGTTTGATAAAATCATGCTGTATCGGTTAGTGTCGGGGATCCCCGTAGGGTTTCTCCACAACATCTACTTTCCTTCGTTATAAGGACCACATAGCCATGGTTGCCATCGCGCAAACCCGTGTGAGGAAAAGGAATTTCAGAATTGGTGTTAGTATGTCATAAACTTAATGACTAATTTAATGATAACATAAGTAAGGTATATGTCTTTTATGTCGACAGCTGAATAGATATTCCTCATACACTTCCGGTATTTTTCACCAGTCCTCACTTTTGTTATTAATTAAATTACCTTTACTCTACTAGTAAAAATACCAAGGAAGGCGCGAAAAGTCAATAAATGCCAACCGACAGACATGTGATTAACATTAGTCACAAAACGTTAAAGTGGTTAACATTCTCTGAATCTTTAATGTATCTTCATGCAAAAAGCCAATGTTAAATAGCTGAGCCAATACTAAACAGCTAAGCCAAACTTCAGAAAGTCTGATATCAGGTGAACCTCAGAGGTCTAACATGGCAGGCAGCGTGTCCTTGTTGAACTACAGGGGCGTGAAACTTGGTTGAATCCTTTAAAAAAGAGGATAACTAGAAAGCTAGGAAAGCTTTATATATTATTTGTATATGGAGCGAACAAAATTATTTGTGTGTTTTATCATGTCACCCGTGAAAATTTCAACTCTGAAATCAGGGTACTGGAGAAAAAAACATCTTCGGTAGTTGACCGGGAGATCATGTTATACAGTTTAGAGATCACATGATCTACCGCTACTGTATTTACGTTACTATCATTGTAAGAGAATTACGACTGGTTCGTTGGTGTCAAGTTACAGTGGCAGTCTGAGGTTCAAGCCCTAAGTGTATCAGTGTTAAACACAGGGTACGTAAAAGAATGAGAAAGTTCTGCAGAGGAGTTTTCTATATCCGCCTCTCTCTCTCTCTCTCTCTCTCTCTCTCTCGACGTCCATTGGCTCTAGATGGTATATATTGACGTAAAGCAAACATAAAAGCTAATGTTTTCATTTACCTAACGGCATCATTTATGCACATTACAACCAATGCCATAAATTTACCGCTTGTCTAATATTGTAGACAAACAACCACGGCAACAAAGTCTGTGGGCATATTCCGCTTGTTCAGAATAAGTAATGCTTTGGTTTGTGTGGTAGAAATAGTGTGAGAATTAACCTCAGATAGGTCTTGTTGGTCTTGACTATGCATCTTTCTTTATTTTATTTTCAAATATCAGGAAATCTAATCAAAACACAACAAAATAAATTATCAACAAAAGCAATTTTATGATTGATATCTATTGAAAAAGCGGGAAAGAAAAGTTTTGAAATATCAATCTGATGAGTTTTAGTGGATTATGTAAGATTAGAATAGATTACATCCAATAGAAAGCAAATGCCAAATTTTGCCAAATATAGCTTTTGCTTTCCACTGGATGAGATAAATTCTTATACTACACTGAAAATACAATATTATTTCTATATCTTGGACCCATTCACCCGAGACAGCATCTGCAAAATGGAGATAGTCCAATGCAAATTAGTTTGACATTTGAATTGAGTGATTCATTTCTTCGCAACACAGAAGATGTTTTACCTTGTTGATAGTTTCGTCCACAGCTGTGGACATCCTCAGAACACCTGATCCTATAGACGTACGTCAATAGGATCAGTCAATAGGATCACATGTTCTGATGAAGTCCACAGCTGTAGACGAAACTGTCAACAACGTAAAACATCTTTTGTGTTGTGATAAAAAAAAATCACTCAGATCATGGAATATGACTAACATAATGAACTCTTTTAAGGACAGTTTGATATTTATTTGGAGATTATCTTAGAAGACTAGTAGCATTACTAATACATTATAGCAGCCACAATGGCAGTTGTTATTGGAGAGGCGTGCGCAAACAAGGACTATGGTGATACACTTCATTGTTCACAACCTAGTACATACACCACCTTTTCACCTCATACCAGCCAATCACTCGAGAAGATAATATAAAAACAATTTTTTTACCCCTTTACCTTTTGCTATCTATCAGGGCGAATAACTCGCCTAATTCCTAGCTGATATTGAGCTATTGATCTCAATACGACAGGCAATAGTTTACAACACTTCTATAAACATTTTCAGATCAGGAAAGCATGCTACGCAAATCATATTCCATATTTCACTTCGTTTAACAACACTGTATCATATATTTTAACCTACGCTGGATATTCTTGATTCATTGATTGAGGCACTGCTATCCCCACCAGAAACGGACATGTACTAAAACAAAGTTAAGATAACAAAATATTTTTACTGATCATCTTCGGAAATATGCGATGTAATAAAGGGGGTAAATTGTTTTATATCAATATTTCTATTGTCTGGAATTTAAACTGCCTTGCACACATTTCCTAAGTCCTCGACAGAAAAAAGGCACATCATGGGTCCCTTCTCTTTACCTGTGTTATTTCTGAAATCTTTTTGAAAAGAAAATAAAGTCGTCTCCATAGACGTTTGTGTTTATCCGAGTTTTGACAAATGCCCTTTTGGAATCAACTCTTTGGAAATAGGAGAAGGAAGCGATGAATGTCATTGCATGTAGTAAATGACAGTAATGAATGTGTGGTATTTTGTCAGATATAGGATGACAAGTAGCAAATCAGATCACATTTCACTTGCAATTCCACCAATTGAAATGTCGATAGCAGAAAAAATATCGAATAAAAAATGAAATGCCATTCCTTTCATTTCTTAGGCATAAAATTGCAATTAATAATAAAATCATCTTTTGCATTTATTGGAATGAACCGCGGTATTGTCCATATAATGCCGAACACCATATAAAGATATTTTGCAATTTCAAGCATACAATTGGGGCAAATCCTACAGTCTTTCCACATTTTGTTTGCAACAACAACTTTAACCAATGGTGGAAGGTAACCAAAAATATCGTTTACAAAAGGTAAATTTTATGATTTTAATCAAAATACTTAAGGCGTATAATTGACCAATGAAAAAAACTCTTTTTAAAACAAATCCCAAATCACGGTTGATGATTAATATAAACTTGATTTGTGTTAAACATATCGTCTGCAAAGTAAATGGCGTAATCAGGGTCGGTTTCGTAAAGTTGAAATTTTTGTTGAAAACATTTGGCATTTCGTCATATCTCAATGGAAATCGATTCCGATGCAAAGGTGTTAAGGGAAAACGGTAAAATTTAAGCTTTGCGCCTCAGCGGAGCAGAGGGCAGTCAGTTATATTGTTAAACTGTACGAGGAAGTATATGCTGGCTACTGTCCGATTCATAATGCCCAAGTATAGACTGTAAAACAGAACATCGATGCTGTTACCCCCTATTACTGGGCAAATACCTAACACAGGTTATGTTGATGACACAAAAGTTGTCGGACACAAATTTTACTGAAGACTACTGAGGAAAATCTGTTTTAATCTGCATTTCGACTTTTAGGTTTGAACAACACGTCACAGTGAAATTAAAGTTTTTTATTAGCAAATGATATATATTTTTGATATTGGTGCAAAAAGGATTATACTTTAATGACATGATTGTGGTCATACATCTCAAAACTCTTTGACGCCAAATGGGCAAGGGTCATTCAATATGAGCAATATCGATTAATAGTTTGTTGAACAAATAATAAAAAGGTTAAATGCAAAAATGAAACCTACTAACGGTCCAGTAACGGCGCAAAATATAACAAATACAGGCATTTGTTTTATACAAGATATAGGTCAATGACACTGTCTTTGTCCCTTTTAATATGAAAGATGACTTAAATCACGTATTATTTCGGAAACAGACTTCTATTGTAGAAGGTCAACCTAGGAACACATATGCCAAATCATTTTCAAATCTGGCCACCAGTTTTGGAGGAGAAGATCATTTAAGTTTTCACTATAGGCATTTAAAGAAAACTTTATCACTTTGACTTTTGACAGTGTGTTATGATTTACTTAGATCATAACATGTTGAACAGTAGAGTTATAGTCTTTGTTAACAAGTATCATTTCCAATCCTATGTGCGACCAGTGTAGATTAAGATCAGATTGCACACTTGTGAAGTCAAATCAGGATCTACACAGTAACTGTGTTTCAGTTTTGTTATTGTTTTGTAGCATAATGTGTAAATCCTGTTTAGACTATGCGATAAAAGTCGTATACATCAGACAAAAGGTTAATTATGTTTGTGTTGATAACATTATAATATTTTAAGATGCACACTTTTCTCCCAATATCATACATGAATAGAAGTATTCACTAAAAATGCACATCGCAAAACATTAAGCATAATTGTCAAACTTAAGTTAATTCTTGGGATTGTTTAAATGAAATGTTTATTTTATTGCCATACTAGCAAAAAACATAGTTAAAACATTGATGTATTACTTAAACGTATGTGAATTGTATCATTTTATTAAATATCTTTTAATAAAAATTCTACAGCTACATACATTTTGTTTTCATTTTTAGTTGAGAAACTGGATTGAGTGAATGGTCAGCTAAATTTCATGAAATCCTGCCTTGGTCAGATAAGAAGCATGTGTGGGCAATAAAGATAATGCACAATGACAACTTTAGGGTCAGAGTTAGGGAATAATGACATCTCATGCTGAGGTGCTAACAGGCTGTACATTAACATGGTCCAGGAGAATTTATCTGAATCCGGTTTAATGCCTAGGATTGAATAAAGATTATACATGTCACACTTAATTGTATTCGCCTTCTGTAGTACAGTAGATTAAGCATTAGCTAATATAAACTTCATGTAAAACAGTTCATCTTATTAGTTCATACTTGTCAAATGACAATGTCCAAATGTCATTCATGTGCGTGCTTTAGCATAATCTGTTTTTAAACTTTCTTCACTGCCTCTTTTTCCAAATTCGAATGAATTTAAGGCACACTCCATTTCCGTCTTCAATGCCTCTCGCTCGAAAAAACAACGACGCACGCAACCTAAAGTTCCGGTCCGGAGATATTACCGCGTTTGGCCTCCGAGTATTTCAGCTTTTTGGACGCGATGTGGCAAAGTCTAAGTTAATAAGACGAATAAACATCCGTTTACGAATTTGTTAATGGACTGAATTAGAGTTGTACCACAAGAATGGTCACGTGTTTCAATGACTGGTGTCAGCTTTGGTTAGAAACTTAAATTATATTAAACAATACTCATGACAACTGTTTATCACCATTGGTCTGTAAATGCATCAGGGTTTTCACTTTTCAGTTCATGGCCTATTGTGTTAATGAGTTAACGTTTACTCTAGCCACAGGTCGATAATCGATGTTTGTTTCATTTGCAGTTATGTTTAGATGGACAAGAAAATAAGAATTTAGAATTTTGCTTTTCATTTATATACAAACATCAATGTCTGACGTTTTTTTCCCGACGATTGTCGACAATTTGCGATACCGAATATTTTCTCGTGGCACTTATTTAAATGGATAAACACATATAAATATGAAGTAACAAGGCCAATAAAAAGCCGGAGATCCTAAGGAACGCATTAGCACGCATACCCTTATGCATTTGTTTTTGCATATGTTCCTTAAACGGTTATTTAAATGCAATAAGAGATAATTTCCAAAACAAGCCAAAGCCCAACTTCTTGCATGCAACTATATTCATTGTATATCCAGCATGTAAAAATGTCGACCTATTGACATTTATTCGTTTATGATGTACTACAATTTTATCAAAATGATGAAAGTGTTGCATCAACGGATACATCTGGCTTTTGTTTTTAAGTAGGATTTTCTCCCTGCATTCCTTTTGCGATCGGTTAAAATCTAACTGAAATTTCTTGCAGTTTCCTGGTAATATATGACCAACTGAAATCGTTTATTTCAACTCCGTACTTTCATTTGCTATTTGTTTTCGGTGTAGTTTGTCCATTTGCTTAACTTTTCTGTGCTTTGACATCGCATTATATTTTCCCAGGGACAACCGCAGCAGTTGAAAAATAAACTCAGGATTAAGTAAAAAAGTAAAAAAGGACTTGAAAGTGTTAAGACTTTCAACATAATCGAGCTAAAATAAAAAACAATTAAACTTTACTTATAATGATTGTGTAGCGATACAGTAGATATCTTACCTGGTATCGTTTGATGACCGTTGCTGTGGCAACCAGAGCCAGACAAAGCTCCAAAGCAAGTGCGAATATTCTGGTTATCATGGTAGTGAAGTTTTAGTTTGTCTTTTATTTACGTATGACGTCACAAATTCACGAGAACAAGCCAGAGACCGTTGTAATGGTGTAGTCTCGAAAAAGCAGTATGTTGATGACGACAGAAACACACTTTGACTTCTGAAATGAAAATATGGTAATTTTTATTAGCACACTAATCTTTAATGATAAAAAAATTCGGAACACACTTAAAGGGACTTTATTCTGACAAAATATAACAGACAGTGGCAAATGTTCCAACCCCGGGTAAATTCTTTATCTTGGTGGTTTTTATAAAAATAACAAATTCTTGCCTTTTGTTTTTACTGCTGTTCTCTGTTTTTAGTTGTGTTTAAATCGTTACGTTTTTGACAAACATTAGTCAACCAACCTCGATGCTAATGGTTTTTCAGTGTTATATAATTAGCCATACAATATGTCTATATTATGTCCATCAATGTTAACGTTAAGTTCTTGCTTCCCATCCAATTTCTTTTCTCGTTGCTGATATAAATGTACCCTTTGTAAATTTTAATATTAACCAAATAAGATATCTGTAAACTTAGAACTACCATTATCCAGGTTTCAAAGGTAGTGTTATTTTAGAAGCATTTTCTGAAACTAATCAGAATGTAGACTAACCCTTAGCCTGCTGAAAAAATGTCGTCTGCTTAAACTGTCGTCTGCCTGGATTTTGAAATTCATCAGAATTACCAAATGTTTGGAGAAACAATTGACCGAATGTCAAACACCTTGGATCCTGATTAGATGCCGAGTTACTTGACATCTAATCTGGATCCAAGCTGTTTTATCGCGGTCGCCCTAAGCAGGCTAAACAGCATAAAACTAACCAGGTAGTTATAAACTGGCCAGCAGTTAAAAACAACCACTGAAGAATGATATTGTCAGTTAATCAGGTCTGTCATTCAAAATATCGAACGAAAGAAACTGTCGTTGGTGGTACATGTGATTTGACATCTTTTAATCTAAAATGCTTATTTTAACGTTAAGAAAATTTGGGGATTTTGTATTAAAACTATAAACTTCCCGAAAACATCTCGTAGGCGGCAGCATTAATAACCTAGCTTTACAGCTTTCAGTCATTTTTTTCTTAAAATGTTTGTCAAAGAATTGTTCCATTTCTGAATACTATAGTTAACTTTAACTTATGTCAGCGTTATTTGTTTTACATATTGACATCAAGTAAGGCTGAAATTATACAGCGCATTTACAATACATTTTGTTTCTTAAGAATTATCCATAGATAACCATTTCTCTGAAAAGATGCCGATCGTAATTATTAAGATTCTTCAGCTACTATATCTTTTAGATACGACACTTTAAATAATACATTTTTTTGGAATTGCCAGAATTTATGTCGTTAAAGAGGATATGATTTCCCTGTATGCCATATAAATCTTTATTTTACGGAAATCTCCGGATCTACATAATCAATTTGGATGATTAAGATTTTTGATTCATTGCAACAAGACAGTGCTCTCTACAATCATAAAGTAAATATGTTTAACGGTAGAGTCCGCTTAGGGATTTTTAACATTGTTATAAGTAATTAAAACATTCGCTTCAGTTACAACAAAACTCCAACAGTTACAACAGAACTGTAAAATTTGGAAATGAAATTTGTGAAAAATAAATTTCGATGTCTCATTAAAATTGTATAAAACTGTACCGCTGATGTAAATCCATAGATGACACAACACATTGTCGGTTCTGCATAGATACACTATTAGCTGTTTGCCAAATTTTCTTAACAAAAAGGAAAGTGTCAGATGATAGCAGAAAATCTGTTAAAATCTGTTAGAAGAATAATCAGCTTTTTCGAATATTTAAAAAAAGATGGTAATTTTACTTAAGATATGATCGATGATTTCTGACCGACATTGGCTTTACATAGGATGGTTTTTGACTTGTAGCTTCTTTACATGCATTGTTATCGGTGGTATCTGTAGTGGTATCTGATTGATGGAGACTTGATGTAAGATGTATTCGATGATATCTGACAGACGTTGGCTTTAGGTAGGATGCATTTGGTTGTATCTGACTTGAGGTGACTTTTCCTAAGATTTTATTTGTGGTAGTTGACATCTTTTGACTTTACATAGGATGTTTGTAGTGATATCCGACTGGTCGGGACTTGATGTAAGATGTATTCGGTGTTATTTGACTTGTAATGCATTTACGTGCTGTTATCGGTGGTATCTGTAGTGGTATCCGACTGCTGGGTACTTGACGTATGATGTATTCGGTGGTTATTGACTTGTAATGTATTTACGTGCTGTTATCGGTGGTATCTGTAGTGGTCTCCGACTGCTGGGTACTTGACGTTTGATGTATTCGGTGGTTATTGACCTGTGGTTTCTTAACATGCATTGATATCGGTGGTATATGTGGTGGTATCTGAGTATGATGGACATAAAAAAAAAAAAAAATCCGAAACGTCTGATAGAAAATTACCACAACTGATAAACCATAGCACAGAACGCCACTATAAGTACACAGGCCGCAAACGTCAACTCTAATGATTTGCTGGATGAATATTTCAGCCATTAAAACAGTTAAAAGTAATTAAACAAATCGAACTTAAACGACATTTTTATTGCGACGATTTAAATTAAATCTTCATCACCTCATACAAGTGCTCACATATAACTTATTTATGGGTTTTGCTTGAATGCAATCGTGCCCTTGGGCTAGTTGAAATGATTTGTTTATGGCTAGATGGAATCATAAGCTCCATGGTCGACTCTAATGCTCTCTGCGTGTTAAAGCTAGACTTAACATGTGATATAAGGCAATATTTTACTATGACTTAGTTTCAAATGTGACTGGGAAACGGAAACTGCCATATGATATTTGCAGATATATTTTCTAGCATTAGCTATTTTTCCGATATCACTAAGAGAAAAATCAACGAGGGTAAATATTTACGGCTTTTGAGAGCAAGAGCTTTCAATATTTGTTAACTGAATTGACATTTTGTCTTTCAGCTTTTTGTTCGATGTATTTTCGGATACCCAATTGCATTTATCTCTTTTCTTTCAAATGTACAGCGCAATTGAGTTGAGACATTATTTTCTTCTTGCAATTCATAAAGGAACGTGTATCGTTTGGTATTATTGAAACATGGATATATTGTTTTGCCAAACAGTACAAAATCCCTACAGGATCGCAATAAAAGATATTACATTTCATATGATATTAAAAAAACTCGGGTTCGTACAAAATGAGGATATATACATGACATACTAGATCAAGGTCATCTTAACTGTCAATGACATATATCAGGGTCACGAAGAAAATGCTACATTGACCTTTTATGGTTGGTTGCACGGATCATCCACATGCTATAGATATTAATCAAGCAATGAGAAATTTGGTCCACCAGTGCAGGATATATGACCCGGTGGCAGATGAAATTTTGACCCGGGGCTCAATATTCTATTCTTTTTGACCCCATCCACATGATTGAATGATCATATCACTACAAGAAAATTTGAAAACTTCATTACTTAAACGCTTATTCCATTATTTTATTTTGATTAAAATTCAGTGCAAAGAAGGAAGATTTGGGGTCATAATTCAATGACTATGCTATTTGACCTAAACCGCGCCAATTACTTTTGTGATAAATGCAAAAAAAGCAAAACACCTAGTTTGTTTTTGTAAAACATATATATCTATACAAAGAGCTTCTAAAATTAAAACAGAGATGATTTTATAGGGAGACTGGTGGTTGGGGTTTTACAACGGGGGTTGGGGTGGGGCCGAGGACCTGCAGGTCAACTAACATTAATGTATTCTGACTCGCGGGTCAACTTTTAGCGGAGTCAAAATACCATATGACACCTTATATGAAATTTCAAATGTGAATGGATCTGACCTTATATCTGTCGAGCAGAGTAGAAGACATACCCCGGACACAACATTCTGGGTATTACAGACGCTGACCTTGAAAGATCCCACTTAGGGACATTTACATTAGAAGTTAGAAGTTGGGTAGTGTGCGGCCACACCACTATATGTCATGACACTGTGAAGTTGAAGTAAAATTGCTCCACCCATGTGGCGATATGACACGGACAAACAACTCTCAGTTTTACAAAAGTTGACCTATTTAAATCTCAAAACGTGACCTTGACCTTGTTATAGGGATTGGGTGTTATGTTCAACACACCTGTCTGCATTGAGTAATAACCATAACAAGTTTTGATAAAGATGGTTTACCCAAGTTGGAGCTATGGTCCGGACACAAAGGTGCCAATGGACCGTTGAATGAATGGCCGTATGCGACAAAAGCTTAAAGTCACCGACTGATAAATGGTAGGGAAAATAACTAGAATACCAAGCTATTATATGTTCTGAAGTCATTGATGCATTAGTATAGATAGAGTAATACTGATGATGGTGATATTATTTAGAGTCTACCTGATGAAATATATCAATCTTGATGAGATTTATATATAACTTGATAAATTTCGAACCTTAAACAACAGTGTTTATTGGAGCAAATTCAAAATGAATGCAAAAGACACAAATAGTGAGCTATAGATTATGAATGCAATAGAAACTTGTAATGAGCAAAATTAAAATGAATGCAATATACACAAATAGTGAGCTATAGATTATAGATGCAATAGAGACAAATAATGAGCAAACGCATAGTTTAAATATTGAAACAAATAGTGAGCAAAACCCTAAAAAAGGTGATAGAAACGGATAGCGAAAAAAATATTGAGAGCAATATGTACAAATACTTTTCAAACAAAGTCACTGAATATATCTCAACATTTGCATCAGTTTTCAGATATCCAATATCCTAGGCCATATCTGGCGTACAGTAGCTTTATGATACAGTACATGCATATGTATCTTATTCTTGAACGGCTCTTTGCTTTACTAAAGACTTGATAAGTCAATCAACATATGCCAGAGTCAAGTAAAGGCAAGCTATTGCAGACAAATGATTAGAGAAAACCCATTTATGTTCATACGGACCAGAGACTGCTAGCAGCTATGCCATATTGTTGTGATGAAAAGAAATTGAATTATGGTTTATACAATACAAAAGAACTGTTAGTAGAATGAATTATTGTATTGAGGTTCTGAACTATTTAATTAACTAGTCCTTTTAAGATGCTGAATTATTCCTGTGATTAGGTTTGAGATATTTGACTCAAATGTAGATTCATATTTTCATAGTTGGCCTTTTCGGTACATGTGGGCGAAGTTATACCAGAAAGAAAGCTGAGTGCTGAAAAAAGGAGATGAGTGTTGATATATATTTAAAGCAGATGAGTGCTGATATATATTTGAAGTAGTTGAGTGCTGACATATATTTCAAGTAGCTGAGTCCTGAAATACTTGAAGTAGCTGAGTGCTGTTATATAATTTGAAGTAGCTGAGAGCTGATATATGCTTGA
>JAULCC010232960.1:0-12632 GCA_032358795.1 Nuttallia obscurata | reverse complement strand
ATTAACTGCTTCACAAGTATCTCCCAAACTACAGAAACAGATCAATAACTGGCTTTACAAGTATCTCCCAAACTACTGAAACAGCTTTTCATGTAGTACAAAGATTCCAGTTGTCCCTAGGTAGAACCACCAACCTTCTGCAAGCTGCAACTAGATAGCTTCCTCATATGGTAGATTGTTTGGCCTCAGTGGGATTCAAACCCACCACCCTACAGTGGCAAAAAGTCGTGATTTCAAGTTAGTCAATGACTTAACCACTGAGCCATGAAGGCCCCATATTGAAAATTTTACTTATAAAGAAGTGGAAAAGTTTACAGAAATACCACATGGACACATATACTAACTCTGTGGTAAGATGTGGAAGGATGAAATTCTCCAGTTTCTCTACACACATTGACAGCCCAGGCAAACCATCTCTGTCCCAGAATCCTTGAGGTGTGGGGTTCATATAGATTTGCATCATTGTGGGTATATAACTGTGTTCTGTTCCAATCTGAAAAAAAAGAAACATACAAACCCAAAGTTTTAATCTGAACAAACTGCTTTCTGATATTGGTCCTTAATGAATGGAAATTTCTTCTGAACATTACTATAAAGGCTGGCTAGTAACTTCTTTCAAGGAAAACCCTAAAACTTTAAGATTTAAGATAGTTTTATAAGATGTTACAGGAACTACTTGTTTCCATTCCTTCCATAAAGGGAAATTAAAAATTTAAAAGCATGAAAGACTTCATTTCATAGAATACAGACTGCAGTTCATGATATTATTAATTTTCACTCTATAAGATTAATCAAATTTGAAGCTGAAACACACAGGTACCATCTTTAGGTTCTTTCTACAGTGTATGATTAATGATAATCTGTTTGTGTGTAGGGAATGTTGTCATGGGGATTCATTAATATCTGTTTTATGAATGAAAAGTGAACACATGACAGAAACTATTTGGTATTTGGTTCAAGAACTTTATGTTTATGATCTCATCAATGTTTTACTGTATATAGACAGTTATAAACAAACAGATATGCGAAAGACATTTACTTAAAATTTTATGTCATATTCAAGCTAAGCGAAGGCTTCACATAACTGTGAGTTTCATTCAAATAAATCTGAATTTAAATTTAAATCTGAATTTATTCATTTTTTTGAAAATTCAAAACAAAGATGGAAAAACATAATTAGCCATACAGGCTATACTATAACTAACAGGCAGGCGTTATTACAGGGAAAGCCCCAATTTACCATAAGTAAAAACTTTAAATTACAGGACAGGAATTATTCCAGTCAGTGAGAATGATTACCAGATTGTAAACAGGGCAAATAATTCTTACAGGCTTGTTTCAGACAATAGTTTCTAACCTTAATACTCACAGCAGTTATCTCCCTTTCATTTTGTAATTATATTTTTGATTTTTTCTTTAAATGATAACTGTTGGAAATTTGATCAATACGAATTAAAGAGATTAGTGAATATAATGATAAATTTGAAACTGTGTTAAAAATAATGTGGGTACAAGACAGCTAATCACTGTCGGTCTGTTTTTAATCTTCAGAGTGTCAGGACCTTAAATACTAAGAGTAAATATTCAAGCTATAATAAAGCTGAAAAACATGTTAAAAATGTGTTATTTAGTGCATGTGTTCATAATCATGAATAAAAACTGTCACTGAACACATGTAGTTTACTATGTCAAATTCCATCCACTATTTATAATTGATAGATCTATGTGTTAATTTCTTAGTTTACTATCATAGTAGTTAAAGTTATTGTTTACATTCTGCAGCTCGGTAGGTATATCTGATGCCAAGTCCTTTGATGTGATCTAATAATTGTGTACTATTCAATGTGTACCAACATGTGTGTGATGTCATTCGCATGTATGCATATAATGTGTAAATAGGCAACTTCCAATAATATTTGAGGGGTTCTGGTTTGTTTTAACAGTGTTCAGAATGTCAACAATGATGTTCTAACAAATACTCGATTTTAAGTTTGTTATTGTCTTTCTTGTATTTATAGAAGCATAGGACACATCTTTAGAGACCCTATATTACAATATACACCTCCTTTAACTTGCAAAAAAAAAATTCCAATTATTGCAATTTTAAGCTTTATTATGCCTTTAAAGGTTACCAAAGTCTGGAGAAAATCATGAACTCTACAACACATGTCAGTGTGTCAGTTTGGCTGAATAAATAACTGGTAAAAACAGCTGTTTGTTTTTACCTGAATGAATCCTCATAACGTAACATGTGTTAATCCTAAAAATTGACTTAGTTATATATGTCAATACCTGTATCAGAGTCGTGCCCTCTCTATCCATGACAAAGTTCCCATGGAAAGCTTTAGGACCCTTGATGTTCACCACTTTAAAGTAGATACATGGAAATCTGTTCTCTGTGTCATCGCCAGTATTCTGCCAGAACTGGGGATCATCTGAAACACAAATGACCATTGAAGCAATTACCATGACATGTCACTTGGGGCTTCAACACTGTAGGGCTGTCGGTTCAAACCCTACTTCAGTTCTCATGGGGATCAAGCTTTGATAAGAGGCAGCTTTCCAGCTAGCTTGTGGAAGGTTGGGTTTTTTCTACCCATGGATGCCTGGAGTCTCCTTCAGCTACTTGGAGTTTGATGTGTTGTTATATGACCTAAACTGCAATGTATGACTTATAAAATCAAATAAACCAACAAGTTTTCTCAAGAAATTCATAAGTTGATAAATTATAAAACCCTTTAGAAATTAGCCAAACCAGTTACCAAATTTATATCCAAGTTAAAATTACACACAGTTCTCAAAAAGCCACTGAATATATTCTAAAATACTCATGTATTTAAAACAATTAATAAAAGAATAAAGATATGTTACATAAGCAAGAAAAATGGTTCTATCACAAATCCATATTTTCTCCAGAAAAAAAATACAATAAAGAACAATACCCAAACATCTCTCTAATGTTTCTTCTCTTAAGTCCACTTCACTAATGCTTACTACTTACCACGGCATATGATTGTAAATATCAAGAATTGTTTTGTAAGAGAAAAATACATTCTGTAACCACATGCCGGAAGATAAGATTTTTTGCTCTTCGAAAACATATATCAGTAGATATTCTAGTATGACCTCTGTTACTTTCTGACTTTTCATGCTATTGATTTTTTTTGTAAAGTTTAATTGAAATCTAGCTTCAAGCTTATAGATCTTCTTTCAGATCTCAAACCTCTGTCAATAACTAAAATATTATTTGAAACTTTCTTCATTATCTAAAAAGAAGGCACAGTGATTTAGTGGATATGGTGTCCACCTTGCACTCAGAAAGTTGCAGGTTTGAGCCAAAAAAAGGACATTTATCCTTTCCTTCATTAGACACCAAGTACAGGCCCGGCTTTCACTAAGCGTCTTGAGCTGAGATCGTGCTCAAACTCAAAATTTCAACTTCAGATTTCAACCCCAATATCATTGCTACTGCACTCAAGTTTTGACTGCCTATGAAAAAATCCATTTCTCGCTGGCAGTCAAGATTTTGATGCAGTAGTTATAAAATTGAATGAGATATCCAATGTTGAAATTTTGAGTTTGAGCACAATCTCAGCTTGAGACACTTAGAGAAAGCCGGGCCTGGTTCTACTGGTACCTAGGAAATGGATTCAAAAATGTTTCTATAATTCATAGGCGTTCATTGTAATATATGTTAAGTAAAAAATCATTTGTGTTTATTTGGAAAACATAAGTTAAGCTCACATATGGGTCTGAGATCTGGGTATGGAGCAAGAAAACAATGTTGTTGCAACTCCAGGGTCTGGCCAGAAGTCAAGTCTCTGATAAAATCCAAATTTTCAAAAAACAATTCTGGACAGATATTGAATGTCAGTGATAAAGAGGATACAAACAAGAAGACCTAAAACAATAAATAAATTGATCAATGTGTACAAGGATTAAACTCTTTTTATTATATAAAACAAAATGCTTGTGGTAGCTACAGGGGGAAAGCCTCTTCAGTACTGTGTTGAAGGCACAAAGAAATTTACATGACAAAATACTGAAAAGTTTGGATATTTCTGTCAATACACATGACACATGTTAGCTAACATCACTATCTGAAATTTCAGTTTAAATATATACCTGAACTTCTGATGGCCAGAACATCTCCAAGAGCCACCAACCTGCAAAATGCAAAGAACCACTACATCAATAAATTTATACAAATTAAAACATGTATCTAATTCAGAACTAAATATGTACCGATATCTGAAGTCCAACTATTCAAAGATCTGATAAGTCAATATTTGAAAAAATATTTTCCAGATGAATCATAAGATGTAAAAACTCATTTATTTCATTTGTATATATGTATTTATAATCAATTAATGAGCTGTAATACGCACTCTGAAAATGGAATATCGGCAATACATTTATTTAAAGAGAATTGAGACAGAATTGAAATTTTGATATGACTAATAAAAACCCGGCCACCTTATGTTTAAGATGGAGATTTCAAAGTGTTTTCTCAAAATCAATATTATGACTTTCATAGATTAGTTTCAAAGATAAGGGTCCTATATATAGAATTTCAGGAGAAAGCAGTCCATTGCTTTCTTTTACAATACGAAGCAACATCTATTCATGACACAGATGAGATTTGCAAGTAGTGTAAATGAATACCAAAATGGCATGCCCAAATAAGGTCTCAGTTGGTTGCCCTGAAAAGAAGTTTCTGCAAAAACACATTTCGTGAAAATGATATTACAAATTAATATTTAAAGATCAAAAGTTAAGTAATGAATACATATGATTAGTAGAAAATTTAACCATGCTTGGCTGCTTGAGAGACAAATAACAAAATATTTTCTACAAAAGTATACATATGACCTTTTATCATTCTGATGGCTGAATACATTTATGCAAGATTGGCAAACAGTGCAAACCTACAGCAATGGATCCTATAGGATTCGATCAAGATATGCTTTTTTGCCACTGAAAATATTTTGTTACAATAAATTTTCCTATAAGTAAAAAACAGATGATTAATCTATAAGAAAAATGGAAAATTTTACAATTAAATTTCAGAGTAAAAATATGTGACACGAAAGCATCTCCTGGGGTGGCGAAATCTCAAAAAAATGCACTTGTCCACGGACAAGTTGTTTGAAAAGATCACTTGTCCATACCTGTTCTCTACTTGTCCATGACAAATGTATTGAAACTAAGGTCTGGAGAAGCGAAAAAAGGTTTCAATAAACTTGGTTGTCTAAAGTCAGGTTGCTTCAAGTGGATGAAGCCAGTACAGAAACAGGCACAATATGCCAACTTATACTGGTTTTGTTGCATAAAGGAAAGGAAATTCTGATTTTTTGCATTTGAAAATTTGGAATTTCAACTTGTCCACGGACACCCCAAACAGAAAAAATCACTTGCCCAGACCCTAATATGTCCACCACGGACAACATGGACTAATGATTTTGCCACCCCTGATCTCCAGCTTGCTTTCATTAAGATAGCAATTCAAGAATTTTGAAGTCGCTATATTAACTTTTTAAATGTAGAAAAATCTGTGTAACAGATGTTCCACATTTTGATAAATCATAACAGATTTCTAGCCTGTGACATGTAATGTCTGAGTCTTACCTACGACAGGAGAAGTACTGTTTAAGGGCCTCCTCATGTGGTGACCTGGGACTATAGTTAGGGGATGGTATAATGGAGATATGTACTTCCTTGGCCAATGGTAAGTTCACATTCCAGGACTGACTCTGTGTTATTTGCTCCCCTTTGTTAACCCTGTCAGTGTCATACCTCTGTAGCATATAAACGTACATGTACATCACTGTTATCTGCTTCCCCTTTAATATGACTTGACATGTAACAAGCTCACATTAGAATCAAAGAGCAACACGTGAAATAACTTTGTTTACTGAAAGTGTTTGTCGTTTGCCATCAATATTTTTACTGACCATAACACAAACAAAATAGAATAAACTCTTGTCATGAAACAGGACATGGTTAAGCTTAATGTCTTTAAACCTTAGCCTGCTTAGTGCTACAATGGAATATGCAACCAGCTAGGATCCAGATTAGACACCGAGTAATTCAGTGTCTTATCCTGATCCAAGTTGTTTGACACTCGGTCTATTGTTTCTCCAAATATTTGGCAAATCCGATAAATTTTAAAATCCAGACAGACCACAGTTTAAGCAGATGACAGTTTTTCAGCAGGCTAAGGGTTAAATATATGTTAAGTCAAACAGTACTCGGTTATAACTTAATCATTAATTAAACAATTTGAAAAACCTGAGTCCTATTTCTATAGAAACTGGAAAAATTAAAAACAACCAACAAATCAACACAGATCAAAAGATAGTTGGATTTTCAATTGACAATTTTTATTGAGCACATAAAAAATCGCATAAACTGGTTCTCTTCACTGCATAAATTAAATTGAAACTGAATGCTTGAAATAAACAATTCAGACTGCAGTTAAAAATGTGATTTTGAATTAAATGATGACAGATGAGTTAAAAAATAATGTTGCACTAAGTTTTACTCCCTGTTATCAGACTGATGACTTGGGAATTATTTCTTTGGAAATTACTCATAGGAAAATTGGTCATTTTTTTGCAATTATAATTGAGAATAAGTCCTTAAAGGCTTAAATGGATGCTCTGGTTCACTTGTCCAGATATCCAGTCATAGTACATCACATCAACAGTAGCTTTAGCAAAGAAAACAAAAAACTTATGTGTATAATGTTAACTTTTGTATTTTTACTAGAGATGATCGGTATAATCCAATATATTCAAATCAGAATTACACTGCAAAAGCATACATGTTCATCTGTTGCAAATGTAACTGAAACAAAATGACTTTTCAATAGTTTTCATTGATTATTCTAAACAGTTTAATATCAGTGATTAGTTTAGCCAGACAAAGACTTCTGATTACAAACTTATGGAGATGTAGTTGACCAAAATCTTGTCACTGTAGTTAGTTTGCTATGCTCCTGAATATCTATTTTATCTCTGTAAAAACCGCATTGACAAGTCAATTGTACAATTTGTCAATTTGCATTTAAGCCAATGGTCCAGTGATCTACTTTAATATTCAGTTATACTTTAAATCAAAGAATCTAGTCGTGAAATGGGACATAGATGAATCAGACAAATATGGATATTTCTGTATTTTTCCTCTCAATGTCTAAACATAAGTGAAAATCTTCTGACCAAAATTTGTTTGACAACATTAAGCCAAGTTTCACTCTGACACCAATAATTACCTTCATTTCCAGGTGTTCTGGTACCTCAATAGGAGGCTTTTTCAACATGTTAAACAAACACAGTGGGGATATGAACAGTCTTCTTGAGCGATCATATTCTTTTCCTAAACATCTCACCATACATAACCTTTCAGTTTTCACGTTTGCTTTCTTTTCAGTATCATCATATTCATCTTCTCTGTAAAGTGGAGTGATAAGCACATAACTACTGTCAAACAGACCCTCTCTCAACATAAGCTTCCTAGACATGCCAATGTAGTACAGTGGGTCAAAATAATGCTTCTTCTGTTCCCTCCATAGCATTCTTTTGAATAGTGGCTTCTGTGACACAACTTCAAATTCAAATGTGCCGACAATTTCACTTCTAGCTTTTCTCTTATTTTGTATTGCGTTAGCCTTTTTCCTGAATGAAGGCCCTGTATTGTACTCATCAGCTTCATCAATTTCTGGGGTGTTCAGATTCTGGTTCAGTACCTGACTGAAATCAGAAATATAAATATCCTTAAACGGTCCGGCGATTGACTTTCCTTTATTTGGATTTTTAACAATAGCTTCAATTTTCAATTGGAATCTTTCTCTTTCTGCAGCAAGGTCTCCCATGTAGGAAACAACAATTTCAGTAGCAACTGTTATCAAGCCTTGCTGCACAGGCGAACACTCAAGTACATAAATGTCAAAATAAAATGATCGCTTAAAATCAGGATCATCCAAAAACCCTCCATAAGGGGAGAGAAATGCATCTTTAGCCCGTATCAGTACAGTATTTGAGCACACTTCCACCAGTAATCTGTTGCAGAAGTTCTTATTTGTGATCCACTGAAAGGCCTCATGACTGCTCACACCTAACACAACATTGCTTACTGGGTAAGCCTTTACCACTCGAACATACGTGACTGGACTCTTGATGCTATAATGAGGCATAAAGTCTTCGCTGCATGTCAACTCAATGTCTTCAGATGAGTTACCCGTCACAGTGTCATCTATCACGACATACGTAAAGAGTTCCACGTCGGAACCAGTGACATTACTGTGGCTGTGATCACTGTCGATTTCCTCGGTGTCTGGGATTAGAATTTCCGGAAAGTTCTGGCTGTTTGACAGCATTCTTTGGAAGATACTCCCCTTTCCTGGTGGAGGTTGTGTCTGCTGTTGGTCATCATCTGAAACTTTGGTGTTTGTCCACAGTGAAAGATAACATTTGTCTTCATCGTCAGAAATACCTAAGGAACAGGCGTGTTTTCTCGAAATAAATAAGTGTAGAGGATGATCGTTTGGTCGAAACTGTCTGACTTTCAGTACCGATCTAACCCTTAACGGGATCTGAGTGCCAGGAGCAGCCATTTTCTTGTTGTTGTTGTCGCTGTAGTGTAGTTTTTACGAAAGACATGGTTTGAATAAGCACCGTTCGTCTGAGGCCCGTCCAAGGGAGAGGGGCTTGCCTAAAACGCAGTCGGATTACTCTGTCCTAGATATAAAGAGGACAAATTAGACAATATATAGGTCATATAGTGTTATCGGGTGAAAAAAACGACAAAGGGAAACAAAAAAAGGGGGTTGTGAGTACGTTGTTGGAAAATCAGTCAAGAATTCACTTATTTTTATTTAATGAGAATGAATTATTTTTTATATAAATAGATTTGTTGCGGAAGATGAACTAAATCTAGTTATTTTTTAAAAAATACATGTATGACATTTAGCAAGTATCGATACGCTTGACTTTATCAAAATTGTTTTTCGTACTCTGACAAATATTAGCTCAATATAATACTAAAAAATGAAAGTTTTAAAACCCCAAAGACACCAAATAAATAAATATGATATTTAGCTATTAAAACTAAAATTAATATTTAACGCTTTTTGTTTTTAATTATGTTACATTTTTTGTGTCATGACAATTATCAGTCAGTTCTTTATAAGTATTTATTATATAAATCAATAACCAGTTGATCTAGTTGTTATATGGACAGTGATTTATTACGGTGATCAATAGGCCCAAATTGGGATTTTCTCTCCGTTTCCTGTAGATAATTTTGAGATTATTTATATTACTGTGCGTAATATATATTCTGGATAAATTGTGGAGAATTTTATATGTTCTATATCATGCATAAGAAATAAACGAATCATAACTGGGCCGAGATTATATGGCTTTTAAAATGACATTTTATATTCTTAACTGATATGAAATTCTGGGTTGGGCCGGGGAGGTCATAATGACACAATTCTATATATTTTTAAATAGTTATGCTGATAGTTATAAATGTCCAATTTAACGTTTGGTCGAGTTTTAACATGCGTTTAAGATAAATTAATGTAAGTTTCTAATTGTGAAATATGTTGTCTGAAGTTATTATTACATCTTCAGTTTATAAATCATATTATCTTTACATTTTTCTCTAACTGATTTAATTTATGACCGATTTGCAAATATGTTTGATTTGTTTGATAATTGGTTACAAATTCACCGTCGGACTATTTAACGGATTGAAATATTTCAGTTATGAAATGAGGAATGTAGAATAGATTAAAATTCTATATTCCTGATGAAATGTAATTTACTTAAATGTTTAATACAAATCTAAGATACTTGTATGTTTGATAAATAATTTCCTTTCGCCAGCTCAAAAAGTAAAACGCATTATAAATACTAGTTATTACGAAATATCCTTAAGCCAAATAAAACTACTTTTTACAGCTTATTTCACTTAAGAACTCAAAGACCAAATCAACAGTTTTCTTTACACTTCAGAATTTACTTTTGTTTTTCGAAGTTAGTTTCAAGAAAGCAAGCAACTACTATAACACATAGTAGACACACACGTATACTTTGACTTCTTTTGTTCTGTGATATGATTCAACAACTAGGTTATAGGTATATTTACGTCTATGACAAAATAAGAATTTGTCACGTTTGTGAAATATGATTGGAGATAAATACCTAAATGACCAGTGTCATATGTGTTGTGTAACATTCCTCATGAGCTACAAACCCTAAAGGATATAAATTGAATAAACTTTTAAACTTTTCTATAAGTATATTTAACTGTTCATGTCAAACTAACTGATAACATGAAGCGGCCTAAATCTATATGACAAATGAAGTGTCATGCGTTTTATTTAATGTATTTCAATTGTTTGATCATATAACTTGTCAAACTTTCAGTACTACTAATTTTATTGCGACACCCAAGTAAGTACGACCTAAATCAAATCATCCTGTTGCATATGCCAATCGATACCTCACCCCTCATAATTGATAAAATTGAGAGCAAAACCAAAATTTAGTCTTTCCGTTCGATCGTCAAGGTAACGGCTACTAGGAACGAAAAAGGCACTGGATAAGTCGAAGACTAACGTCAGCTTGGTGTCTGTGTGATAGAGTGCAGTTTAGCTAATCATATCTCGAAAAGTATCTGACCGTATGACTATTATGTGCGGGGTAATGTCATCTGCCACGTCACGTGTTTAACGTTTTTTCTTCTTTCATTTTTATGCGATTATTTCAGACGCAATTATTCTACCAAAGAGAGGTTTTATTTACAACCGAAATACGGGTAATATACAAACGGAGTGTTACACTTTCGAATAAGTATAGATTTGCGAAGAGGCACGGAATCTTTATTCTTCACCAGTCTCCAGATTTTAAACATGCATGCTAATATCAAACCACTTTACTAGCTACTAGTTTTATGTTCAAACCAATATGTAATCCAACTTGAGGGCGTCTACCGATTTCACTCCATGAATATGTTCTCAAAAATCTGCGTTTTCACTCTTTGTTCACATTGTCAACGCAACAGAATTTTCATTAAGTTAGCCACCTCGAATAGTTATATGTACATGTATTCAGAAAAAGAAGTTTAAATGTCAATATAAAATAGATCTAGCTACGTTGTTACAATACGCCAGCAGACGACCTTGATTAAGTAGTGTGGAAAAGCGCGCGTATACAAATGCAGCAGCAGGGGTCGCATGCTCAATACCAAGTCAGACGACAGCTACCATGTGACTCCTTTTTCGAAATTCACTAGCTTCGGCATTGCTTTTAGTCTCGGGCAGCTTTCTGCCTGTGCTATGCTACATGAGGATATGATGTGTTCAATGTTTGCAGATCACATAGTGGTTAATTTTGGTCATCGGATAATCCATATGTTCTGAAGATAGTTAAAAAATTGTGTCTGGTAATATTAATGCATCATTTTTTGTTCACCACAGTAACCGTAATTTGTTGTTGTATGGGGTCCTCAAACGGAGGAGCTTATGCTCTTGTTATATTTAAGTTAAACCAGTTCCCAAACCAGTTCCCATGCTTCTTCATAGATACTGCCGTCGGGCATTGCATGGTTACTTGAAGTCTCTGTTAGTGCAGTTGAAGCTTGCTACCTGAGCAATACAAGCCACTATGAAGACGCTTCGAACCAACCAACATCGGGCGTACCTACCAACTGATTTTCATTTTGATAGTTTTGACTGTAGCTGTTGGTACATTATTCACCAGTAATAACCAAACAAGTTAAAGTAGCATCCTGTGCTGGTATATCCATGAATATTTCCCTGGTAGTCAACTCGTGTATTCGACTTTCATTCAGACATATGCATGTTGTTGCATTTTCATCGCTTTTTCTACATCATTCGATCATGACTGTACTCAAACAAATTACCAAAAGCGTTCTATTTATTATTAAACAGAGAACACAATTAATTATTAGAAACCGCAATTGCATACGTGGAATTATCTCCAAGTATTAGTTGGTGTTAATCAGATAACGCCACTCTCAGAACAACACTTTTATCACGTAAGCAGTGCTAACAGAATATTTTGGTTTCTGAATCGGTATACCAAACAGCGCCCTCCGAAATAGCACAAGAACGTTTCATTAGTTGCAGACAGGTGACCACGCGGCCGCAATGAAGAATATCTTAAATACGATTTGATCTCGCGGCCGAGTAGGTATACGAACCTGCGACTTAATATGTGTGAGCATGTTTGATTAATTAACACTTTACAACACAGGGGCATATGGCATCTCAATTCAATTTTGTTACTTAATTTCAGGTTCAAAGCCTCACTGACACGGTACGTGCAATTTTGGCGAATTTCCCAGCATTTTATTGTGTATGAATACCCCCATGACGTCCTTGACACCGACATTCCGAAAGCTAGCTTTACAACTTCCTCACATGAAGGGTGTTTGACCCGAGCGGCATTCGAACCCACGGCCCCACACAGCAGAGAAGAGCATTTCAATAAGTATTGAATATATACGGACCGACATACAGACAAATAAAAAAAATATCCAGACGTATGTAAATGATACAGATCGTCTGGTATACATGCAAATTATACAAGTATTGTCAA
>JAULCC010232849.1:0-12636 GCA_032358795.1 Nuttallia obscurata | reverse complement strand
TATTGTTTATGTTACGCGAAACTTCATTCTATCTCCTTTAGATTACTATATAACATGACTGCTATGTGTTACATGTACGTTTTTTATTAGCTTGTAATGGTAACAGATATAATGAAACACCCTATATAAACGAGTTTTATATTAGTGACATATTGGTCCACTGGGCGGGTGCATTTTTGTATGCACATATCTCTGTAAAATACTAGTCACTTACATGCTTACTCGATTGATAGTTTTGTTTTGACATGAAAACTCATAGTTTAAATATATTTTATTGCCAAAATATTCTTATACAACATAGGTCATATTATACAGTTTTATATAAATACAGTACAAAAATTTGGCAAAAAGTGTTGGACCACCCGTTCGGCCTTCCTACAACTCACAACTCATGTAAAATCATACAGCATATTTACCCATTTAATCCATAAAGGGCACATTAGAACAAAAGAAGACGGATATCCTGAAAATAAAAGACATGTATTACCGCTAAAATTAACGGTTTTAAATTACGATATACTATATCTAATGTGGACATAAATGTTATTACTTAAGCAAAATACAAAAAAATGACACATACATGTACACGCGAACTTTTAAAATACGTTAAAATTGTGATTTTTGATATATAATTATTAAATGCATAATAAAGCCCAACATTGCAATAATTGGAGTTTTTTGCAAGTTAAACGAGGTGTATATCGCAATATTTGGTCTCTAACATGCTTCCTACGCTACTATAAATACGAGAAATACAATAACAAACTTAATATAGAGTATTTAACAGCACATCATTGTTGACATTTTGAACGTTGTTGAAACAAACAGACCCCCTTATATATAATTAGAAGTTGCTTATTGACACATTATATGCACACATATGAATGACATCGCACACATTGTGGTACACATTTAATAGTACACATTAATTAAATCACATCACAAGACGCGATCGTGGTATTTAGCCATAAATCGAGGGAATCAGATATACTTTCCGAGCTGCGGAATGTAAACAATACCTTAGACTACTATGACAGTAAAATAACAAATTAAGATATTGATCTATCGATTACAAATAGAGGATGGAATTTTACAAAGAAACTACGTGTGTTCAGCGACAGTTTTTATTCATGATTATGCACACATGCACTACATAACGCGATTTTAACATATTTTTTAGCTTTATTATGGCTTTAAGCATTGCATATTGTTTCTTTACTTGACTTTCAGAAACAGATTGGAAACATCAAAATACCAAACTATCAACTTTTCTACTTTTACTTGTAATATGCTGTAGTATGACTAACCCGATGCGGGTAAGTATATTTCATTTCAATTTGTCACGAGTAATGCATGATAAATGTTTCATATTAACGTTTGTTTTTAAAACACATTGTTTTTTGTTTCATTTCGTTAATTTGTTTTATACATCCGTCAAGACTCTGCCAAAGAAACTAGAGCTATTACCAATCGTGATTAATACCCTCCCCCCCTCCCCCCCGCGCTGATTTGTCTACACCAAACATAGGTCTAAACTCTATACAATATTTAAGAGAAACAACGACGATATACGCATCTCCTTATTATGATAAACATTTCTGCGAAGTTTCCTTAATAATTCCAACCAGTAGACGTAGAGAAATATGGTGCAGGATATAGAAACTATACACATGATCATAGCTCTATCAGAAATCATTGCAGCGGAAAATCGTAACAATGTACACATCTCTTCATTATGATAAACGTTCCTGTAAAGTTTCATTGAATTCCAATAAGCTTTCGCAGAGAAGTAGGTCAGACATAAACGTATTAGCAAAATATACAAAGGGCTATACCTCTAGTAAAATTACAAAGTAGCAAAGGGCAATCACTCCGTACCTAGTCAAGATAAGAGTTATGGTGTGTGTATACTGCACTTGCTCTCATTTAATGAAATTGTACTGAATTCCATATTATTATAAAATATAACAACGTACTTTTGTTGAGTAGTTGTCCCATGTGGTTCCGGGGCGTGCCAATGTAGCACAAGAATTTGGACCACTGCTTAACCCTGGCATGATCGTAAGAGGCGACTTACAGGGTTTGAACATTAATCTGGAGTTTCTGCATCTCTGATTCTCCAGCAGGTATTAAGTTGTTGTATCCATACCCCATATATTTATCTCGATGTAAATGAGATGTGGATCCAAAAAGCTTTCTCCTGAATGCCGTCATGTAACATATACAGTGTTGCGGTACCGTAAAACCCAACTCAAACAAACAAACAAACGGTTGGATTGATAGACGGAATGACGAAAGGAAGGTTGGGCAGCTCACTGCAACATTTTGAAGTCTGACAACCATAGCTTGACTCATTCATTGACTTTGAGGCAATTTAACTTTCAATGCATCGAATACAGCTACAAAAATTAACAAGAGGTTCCTGGTTGCTTTAAAGTGGTCCCCTAAAGAAGGTGGTCATATTATTTTGATAAAATAAATCCGGCTTGATCAACTCTGATTGAGGGACAGCAAGTATTGTTTCCTGTGCACTATTTTTGAATTTGGACTATGAGGTACCTAGAACATGATTTTCAAAGTTCAATTCCTTATATAAATATATCAGTGCTGATATCTTTGCTCAGGCATGCATTACCACATAGGAGAAGAATTGTTTTGTTTACATTATACAAGTCTATGTAAAATAAGACCAAAGTTGACCATAGGGTCACCTTGTATGCTAATTTGTTAGAGGACCTTTGAATATTGTACCAAAAACGTTATCTCAGCGCCAACATACATGAGGAGAAGAATTTTAAATATCACTGTTTAAGTCTATGTATAATAAAACGCTCCCCCTGAGCCGGACCAAATCTGACTCCACTCTCATCATTTGAACAAACTTGGAAGAAGACTTGAATATGATGTTACACATATCATTTCTCTGCTTTATCATTTATGGTTTGAATGTTGAAGTGTATAAAAGAGTTTTAAAGAATTCAGTGTAAAAATTATGTGAAACAAGTGTTGTCCGTAAGACAGCAAGCTCGACCATTTGGCAATGTGATACTATATTGAAGAGCGGTTACTCAAATACTGACCCGACTTTAACACATTGTCTATGGCCAAAAAACGGGCATAACTCAGTCAAATTCTGATGTAAAGTTAAGGGTCTTGTCCTGGAAGGTCACATGATGACTTCAAATAAGATCGTGAAGTTTCAATACAGTATCATTTACAGTTTCTAAGAAACAGATTTTTCATGAAAAGATTGAACCAAATTTCAAATTCCCAAAAGGGGTATTGTTCAGGCAAAATCTAATGTAGTGTTATGGGAATTGTCCCCCAAGCCCATGTGATGACGTCCACTTCATGTGTGAAGTTTCAAAGTAAAAGCATCTGAGGTTTGTGAGGAAAGGCATTTCATCCATCTTTTTAAAGTCTATACTGGGGGATAATTGAGTCAAAATCTAATGTAGAGTTCTGGGACTTGATAATTTACATATGTGTGATAGTTGGTAAGTATTGTAGAATGTTTGATTACAATGCATCAAGTAGTTACTAAGATGTGGACTCTCAATGAAGTTGCACGCAAAACTTTAACCAGAATGTCTAAGTAATAAAAGGGCCATAACTTTGGAAAATATGCAAAGTAAAGTTATGGGAAATTATTATTTACAAGGATGCAATAGTTGGTAATCTTCGTTAAACGTGTCAATGCAATGCATCAAGTAATGACTGAGATATGAACTTTAAACGATATTTCACGTAAAACTTTAAGATAGTTGGCGTGTTGTAAAACATGATATAAGAAATATCTCAAGGTTTCACTGGTGGTAGGACTATGCAAATACTATAATTTTTGGTAAAATAAGACAACATCACCGTAACATTTTCTTGGAATATTAAATAAACATATTTATCACATGAATTGGCTTCTGGGAGTGACATAAAGTGGTGACATAAATATCATATGTAACTAGTTACATAAATATAACTTGAAACCGGTTGATAAAACGCGCTTAGTGTGCAATTTCCTTAAAATTCCTCTGTATGTGATAAATGGAAACTTATATTCGTGTTTATTCAATATCATTTTTATGAAACTCATTGACTAAATTCATATGACACTCGCCAAGGCTCGTGTCATATGTTTTAGTCAACTCGTTTCATAACTATGATATTGAATAAACACTCATGTAAGATCCTCTATTTATATATGATATACAGTTGTAATATTTCCCAAATAAATACATGTGTTTCATTACCATGTTAATTTTTTCATTACCAGTGAATTTTAAAAGTTCCATATTTACCATATTTTTTAATTTTCTTAGAAACCAATCAAACGGATTTTCAACAAAATCCTTCACTACAAAAACAATAAGCTGTCAAATGTTATGTTTTCCTTACAATTTCTGATAAAACATTTTATAAACTACTACTATGCTCAATATAAAAACATTTCGCCGCGTCATGTTGAAGAAAATCACACCTAAACCATATTGGCTGGAAAATTATGGTAAAAACAGAGTTGCCTCCCTTGGCAAAATTATTTTCCTTAAACTTCGCTAAAACGAATTTGATTCCTTATCCAAATGTTTTCAAATGTAATTTATATAAAGAAGTATAATTGTATCTCAACAGAATTGTGTACATACAAATAAAATGTGATATTAAAATAGGGATGATTCTGTAGCAAAAGACATAACGAAACAAATAGTATATTGATATAAAAGGTAGATCTATACATTTTTAGTCTTCGCGAGCGACATGAGCATTGGAACTTTTATGTAATATTTCAGAAACTAACGTTTCTTGTTTGTAAGATTGTTTATCTTGGTATGATTTTCGCAACAGTTTCCATTTACTCTTTTGTAAAATAAATCAACACATTTAAAACAATTAAGTGGCGGATCCATGTTTCTTAGTTAGGGGGGGGGGGGGCGTAAGTTCTGAAACTGCTCTTTGTTTAAACAGAAGTATTAGAGGGGTTTCGGGGGTATACTCACCCGGAAAATTTTGAAATCAAACATTGCATCGGATGCATTCTAGGGACATTTTAGCACGTACAGAAAACACAAACTAGGTATGTCCACGGAAAGATTTATACATGGCATGCAAATAAATTGACATTTAAAAAAAAAAAAAACTAGAACGATGATATATTCATGATTTTAACATCTATATTTTTTTCCATGGAACGAAGAGGGATCTGGGGTGATTGGAGATTACCCTATTGCACGAACGCTCGGACAGGTGCTAGTTAAACGCAGTAAAAGACCGTCATCCGAGTGCTCGGCTTAAATTCCAATCAATCAAACAAACAATATTTCAATCTTAGTATGTTTTAAGTGTTAGAATGGACATACATCTTATTTTGTTACGATTTGTTGCTCTGGTTCATTGACACTTCGGGGTGTTTTTTGATATAAATATCTGCATCTCAGTTTTAGGTAAGACATGATTGTTTCTAGACGGTCGACTGTGATCTCTCGTCATAATTTGTGCATAATTTTAAAGATTGAATACCGATAGAGAATGAATACGAGTGATTATTGAAACTAACTCCGAAGATCCTGCCTAATTCAATAACTGATGTACAGAGACTAGTACTAGTCCCGCCCTGACTTGTTTAATAATCAAGACAATATCGGAAACGTGTCACATTAACTAAGTTTTGATGAGTAGAAATAAAACAACTAGTCACTCAGCCTGTGACGCATCTGAACTCTTAAAAATAGGATGCATTATTGTTGATATTCATCAGTATATCATCCCAAAGTAAAATCTATTTTATAAACATGGTGCTATTATAAAGAACGATCCTAAACAGCAGAGTCAGTCGGCGATCTTTTTTCCTCGCAATATTCAAACTATACATGTTCGGCGTTGAAATCGCGCTTGTGACAAATATTCATCAAAATCGATCAGTACATATGTAACAATCTAAATTGCAATAAAAAAATGGGTTTTGCAATGATTATTGAAATTTTGTCTGAATATTGAGAGACGATCTTAGGGACGCTTTGTAATGTTTTTAGACTAATCCGACAAAATGTAACCATCCGTCGGCATTGGGATTTTAAAGTCAAATTATTTGGAAAATGATTCAAGTATTCATTTTCAGCATTTGCTCCTTACGTTGATTCCGTCTGATTGAGTTTTCAACGATGTTCAAAAACATTACCCCTCACAGTTTAAGTCTGACAGTCGATAATTTAGAAAAGCTACAGTTTATTTAATCATTTAATATACATTAGATGTAGATATACGCTGGATTTGTATCCTCTTGATATTTTAAGAATTCTACACTATTTTCCGGAGCAAGTCAATATGCTAGCTATCAACGGTTTTACCTATACATAGGACATTTTAGGGGGCGCGCGCCGGGTTCCCCCCTCCCCTTTTAATCCGCCAGTGCGGTTACCGGTCGGCTAAACAATGACCATGAGAGTTTCACGTGCAAATCGGGATCAAGGAAACGCTTTACAAGATTTTGACATTTGACTTCCGGTGACTATATTACTCAATCGGATTTGTTGATAATATGCTGTAAAGAGTTATCATACTTAACAATTTACATAGGTGTGACAACTTGGATGCCTTGTAGAAAGTTTTAATGCATTGCCTCAAGTAGTTACTAGAATATGGACTTTCATTGAAGGTTCACGCAAAACTTTAACCAGAAGAATTATTCAGTTAAAAAAAGATGCAAAATTCAGTCAAATTCTGATGTAGAGTTATTGGACCTGTCCTCCATGGCCATGTGATGACGTCTTATAAGTGTGTGAAATTTATTATGAGAATATCTTGTGTGGTTTTTATTTAATACATGTCAAAATATAACTTATTACATTCTAGATGACTTGCTATTCGTGTGAGGGGACAAAAGAGAAATGCTCCTTCGAAAAATATAATGCAACAAAGCAATGTCACATCGCTGTAAAGTCTTGCAAAGTAAGTATCCAATAAAAAAACACCATATATGACAAGTTATATTATTTTTAAACGATGTTTAAGTATATAAATAAGCATACGGTCGCACTGTTAGGATAACTTATTGTACTGTCAAGGACTTTGTAAAAGCTATACGTACTCACGTATTTAATTAAATTTGACATGTTCATTTTGACTTTTTTTCTCTCGGTAAGTTTACATTTTTACATTTTAACTGTAAACATCGTCTCTGACAAAACGTGGTTTTCATATATATGAATAAGATGAATGGACTGGTTAGCTCAAGTTGTAGAGCATCCGTTCCGGTGCAGGACGCCGCCGGTTCTTTCCTCGGCCGGGTCAAAACAAAGTTTGTTTGTTTGTTTAACAGTATTTCAGTCATATCGCGACGTCCAGCTATTTACAGGTGGAGGAAGACCCCGGGTACCGCTGTACACTATTTCAGGCATGGAGTGCACCCGGGTAGAACCACCGACCTACCGCAAGCCAGGCTTCATCATTTGAAAATCCGAAGTGTCCAAACCGGGATTCGAACCCACAGCGGTGAGGGGCTAGTCAACGACTATAACCATAACTAAAACATAACTATTAGGGTAAGCAGTCTGACTGGTTTGTCGGTGTCAGGATAAAGTGACAGGCCGGGGTTCAGCCCCCACGTGGTGTTATCCGGACACCGATAAATCAGTCAGACTGCTTACCGCTAACCCTTAATTTTGACCGCCATTACTACTTATGTAAAAGTCGTTGGCTTGACCCGGCCGGGGAAAAAACCGGCAGCTTTACATTGGGCACGTTAAAGAACCAGAAAAAATCTACAGAAGAGGTTTCCGTACCCACCTCCCTCTCCCTGGGACGTCCCAGAAAGGGACGTAAATGAAATAAACAAACAACAAACAAAACTAAGATGACTGGCTTCTTTGTTGATTTGGACCCGACTTTAAATCCTTGTAGAATGATGCACCGTTTATGTATTTGTTGTTTGGATGCATTAAGACTTGAGTTAGCAAATTCGAATTGCAACATAAATACGCCCTTTACTATTTGATGTCTTGTTTGATCGAGGTACATTTGTATATTGTAATTCCATTAACCCTTAGCCTGCTGAAAAAATGTCGTCTGCTTCAACTGTCGTCTGCCTGGATTCTAAAATTCATCGGATTCGTCCAGTATTTGGAGAAACAATTGGCCGAGTGTCAAACAGCTTGGATCCGGATTACTCGGCCGAGTTACTCGGCGTCTAATCCGGATCCAAGCTGTTTGCAAAGTCTATCACAGTCGCGTTTAGCAGGCTAAGGGTTAGTATCGATATGAATTTCTTTTCAACTGGAATACGACTGAGTTATAGTTTCGAGAAATCATATTATGTTAACCTTACTAGACTAATGCATAGAATCATATAAAACTTCTAATTACTGCTTTTCCCCCACACACTGCTAACGTTCTACTAATATATCCACCATTAGAGTGTATTTACATGTATTTTGAACATTTGTCTGTCTATTTGAAAAAATAAAACTGAATCTGCAACTATGTTCACAACAAAATACCAATGTTTTCTTTTTCTATAGCTCTCGTACACATACGTAAGTGAAACAGAAGTCACCGTAAACTTAGGCTGCTACTATCAACGTATGCTTTGTTTTAATAGAACAAGCAATTGTATGAGCCCTAGTACTTGCACCTTCTGTTGTGACAAATCATTATGCAATGATCATGAATTCGTAAATGAACTACCCAGGGAACATTTTACATTTTTTACATCGACAACACAGTCTACTCACTCATGGCCGAGATCACAGACCTGGCTCAATACCGAACTGACAACAACACGACTCAATGGATTCTCCAATTCAAGCACACCATCTATTCCCACAACATCCTCGTCCGTAGCCGCATATCATTTGGTGGTAGAGGTACTTTTAGTCAGCCTGTTAGTTTATCTTCTTGGCATCGTCTGATAAGCAATGTATTTCATTAACCTGATAAGACAACTTAAAGACTGTTTAACCTTTAGCCTGCTTAGCGCGACCGTGATAGCATTTGCAAACAGCTTGGATCCAGATCAGACGCCGAGTTACTCAGCGTCTAATCCGGATCCAAGCTGTTTGACTCTCGGCCAATTGTTTCTCGAAATATTTGGCGAATCCGATGAGTTTTAAATTATAGGCAGACGACAGTTTAAGCAGACGACATTTTTTCAGCAGGCTAAGGGTTGAATTTACTCCAAGACGGTCTATTTTTCTAACCGTGTACCTGGGTATCTTAACCCCTTCACTGCTTTACCCCGTGGTTTAAGTCATATGCAAACAGCTTGGATCCGGATGAGACGCCGATTTACTCGGCGTCTCATCCGGATCCAAGCTGTTTGACACTCAGCCATTTGTTTTGCCAAACTATTTGTGAATCTGTGAAGTTAAAAAATGAGGCTGACAAAATATTGCGCATATTACGCTGTATTGCATTCGGCAGAGAAGGGGTTAACAAGCAGAAACCAGAATGTAAATGACAACTTAGCCACTTAAATCACTGAAACCATGCTGGAATGAAACACAGTATTATGTTACAAGACAAAGTGTTGATGCAAGCATCAAGGACACCGCCGAAAGTTTTTTCTTATATATATCAGTATGATTTTGGATTGCAGTGAGTTTTAAGTGTTTTAACAAATCAAAAATATTTGCAATCGACGTATATTATAGCTTTAACCTTTAGCCTGCTAAGGGCGACCGTAATAGAATTTGCAAACAGCTTGGATCCAGATGAGACGCCGAGTAACTCGGCGTCTAATCAGGATCCAAGCTATTTGACACTCGGCCAAATGTTTCTCCAAATATGGGGCGATTCTGATGATTTTTAAAATCTAGGCAGACGACAGTTTAAGCAGACGACATTTTTTTCAGCAGGCTAAGGGTTATTCATATATCCTGCATGGGCATCGCGACAGAAGGTCACATATACACCATATTCGGCAACGTAAGTTTTACAAGGTTTATAAGTCAGCCAGATGAACTAAACTTTTGGTCAATATAGCATTTCTAAGGCCCTAGAGTTGATGGAAGATGTAATTCCTTAAAACAAGGCACAGTAGAAAACATATTTCCATTTTAGAAACAGTGTCATATCATGTTCAGTTGAAATAAATGAACTGTTATTAAAGAATTCAGTTGGAATTATTGGTTTGTTTTTATTAACAGCAACCTCGACTTTTGACACTCCCCATCACATACCCATGAAATGTACCCATAAACTCATAATACGTACCAGCATAAATACCGTACATATTCGTAACTAGAAATATTCAGTGTCAACTGTGTTTTTTTTTCTATTTTAAGTAACAGCGACCTTGATAATTACCCTAGGAGCCCCAAAAGCAATCCCATGAAAGGTTTCAATAAAATATGTTTACATATCATATATGGTTAAAATATGTCATCCGCAGCTAGATAACTAGTGTTAACTATGCTTCTTGTTATAGTTGAAGTGACCTTAAAGGGGATTTCCCTAAACCTTTGATAGATCTATATATGTTTTTCAGCTTCCCCCTCAAAAGTATCATAAATACTGTGAGTATGATAACAATGATATTGCGTCCTGGCAAAATTCAGAATATGGCTATAAAAAACTTTTTTAACGATTTTTAATTTCGTTTATCTTGACTGTTTTCGAGGACAACAACCATTTGAATTTGGCGGGGTTGTACAAGAATGTCCGTAATACACTTCGAATAGATTGTACGAGAATGGCCGGCTAGACACGGACGATATTGGAAAATCATCGGAAAATCACGGAACTAAAACACTGACGAATACATTCTAAATCGCTGACGAATAACATCGGCTAATGCCGTTTTTCAACATTGTTTTTCACGGAAAATTTTGCAAAATTACCACATGAGTTTATTTTTAGTTATACATACAACGGATTTACATACTTTTGATACTCTTTTAAAAAGCGAAAGTTTTAGGGAAATCCCCTTTAAACCAATTCACTGCCTTATCCCGAGTTTTAAGTCATATGCAAACAGCTTGAATCCGGATGAGACGCCGAGTAACTCGGCGTCTCATCCGGATTTAAGTTGTTTGACACTCAGCCAATTGTTTTGCCAAAAATTTAGTGAATCTGTGAAGTTAAAAAAAGGGCAGACGAAATATTGCGCATGCGCGGTATTGCTTCCGGCAGTGAAGGGGTTAAATTTGACCATTCCAGATCTGAATTTTTTTCTTTCGTGTCATTTCGAACCTATT
Organism: Nuttallia obscurata; assembly: GCA_032358795.1. Classification (NCBI taxonomy): domain Eukaryota; kingdom Metazoa; phylum Mollusca; class Bivalvia; order Cardiida; family Psammobiidae; genus Nuttallia; species Nuttallia obscurata. The sequence continues at coordinate 1,453 of JAULCC010232849.1, read as the reverse complement.
TCCCAACAAAAATATATACTGACTAGATTAAAGGAAAGGAAAAGAAATTTGACAGAGTGTCAGAAAGTAACCCTTTGAGATTTATTTTTTTATTTTTATTGGGCCAGTACTTTCTATGAAATTTTTTTCTCTCAGCCATGCAGTGACAACTCGCTTTGCCCTTGGATGAAACACTTTTTTACGAACCAATATAGCTTAAAGGAATGTCATAGAGTTTTGGCCTATAAACTTTTGTTAAATTGTTTTTTGGATCTGGGCCAGCGGAGCAGATTTACAATTTCTCCATATAGCCATGAAGTAAAAACTACCTTCGTCCCCAGGTAGCCATATCTTTCAAAGAACTAAGATATGAGTTGCTTGAATTTAATAGGGGTCATCTAAGCAACATTTCTGTAAATATATTATGAAATCAATGCAGCTGTTTCTGAGAAGATTCGCATAAAAAATGTTGTTTCCTTTTTTTGGTTGCTATGATAGTTTGTTTGTTTGTTTGTTTTATTCGGAATTTAACGTCGCTTTAACAGTATTTTAGTCATATCGGGACATCCAGCTAATTACAGGTGGAGGAAGAACCCGAGGGACCCCTGTTCACTATTTCAGGCACATAGTGCACCTGGGTAGAACCACCGACCTACCGCAAGCCAGCTGGAAGGCTTCCTCTCTTGAAAAATCCGAAGTGCCCAGACCGGGATTCGAACCCACAGCGGTGAAGTCAACGACTATAACCACTCGGCCACGGAGGCCCCCGGTTGCTATGAGTTCTGCACAGATTTTTTTTCAAGGGAATCTAGAAAAGGATAAACCCAAACAATTTCAAGTGGAATCTGGTTAAACTTTGCCATAGAAGTAATAAAGTTGATGAAAAGTAATATTTAATGGAAAAGTAACTGAAATGAAATAAAAACAATATGTATAAAAATGAAATAAAAAAGATAAAAAAAGACAAAATAAGAAAAAACTAAACAAAAGTAGTAAAACATCTTCCTGACCCGGGATTAGCTACCACGTGGTCACTCATACAACCAGTAACCACGACAAACGTTGCTTAACTTCGTAAATCTGGCAGATAAATAAGGTAACGAATATTTGTTAAAAATCATCTTGCACTTCATTAACTAGGTCCATCAAAGGTATAACTGAAGCAAACACCATGGAAAGGTAAGTTGTGATGTTTACATTTTTTATAGTATATCATTACGCCATATATAAAATCTGGTCTATATTTCTTCGATTGAAACCGGAAGGAGTACTTCGGAACGTAAAAAACAACTGATATGTATAATATGTTAATGAGATAATGTAATATGAAATCGACTTATATTCTATGTATTCCATAAAGACGACAAACAGATTATCAAAGGTAGGCTGTACATTGCTGCCCCCTGTGGGAGGGGGGGGGAGGATAGAATTCGCCCACTGCTTGAGAGTGCAAGGTGGTAGAAACCCACCAAAC
>JAULCC010232738.1:0-12636 GCA_032358795.1 Nuttallia obscurata | reverse complement strand
ATGCTTATTTTGAAGTTTGTCATCAGAATGGACATAGGACACATGCTAATTTAGAAGTTTGTCATCAGAATGGACATAGGACATATGCTAATTTACAAATTGAAATGTCTATTGTAGATATTAGCATGCAAAGATCTTTGTAAATTACATTAAACCTGTTTTTGTTTGTTTTCCAGGAGGGTCAGGTATCATGTGCTGAGATTGTTTGTCCTCTTGTCACATGCACGCATGCAGTAAAATATCCTGGACAGTGTTGTCTGCAGTGTGATGGTGAGACAGAGTCTATTCCTTACTTTACCTATGCACTTAACCTATAGATATTGATTGTGTGATACATTTTACTCTTCAATTTACTTTGATTTCATTTATATAAAATATTGATTGTTTTACATTTTACCATTTATTGTTTGTTTTATGCATTTTATAGACAATATTTGTGTTATTTACATTTTACACTTAGTTTAAATTTTAACTAAAATATTCTGGTGGTCAGTTTTGTTTGACTCTTAATAAAAAAAAAAAATTGATTTCAAATAAAAGACTGGTATTGACAAATTATCAAAGTAAAATTTAATGATTAATGAAGAACAAATGCAGGCAATAATCTAAATCATGATCTAAAAAATATGTAAAAAAACCCACAGATAATACATAGTTTATTCAATGAAAAAATTGACCACAGGCATTTTTTCCCCTGGCATTTTTACCACTTGCATACTGGTATTTACCGTTTACCACTGGCATTTTTTCCCCTGGCATTTTTACCACTGGCATACTGGTATTTACCGTTTACCAATGGCATTTTTTCCCCTGGCATTTTTACCTACATGGGATCTCTCCTTCAACTTAAGTCGCATGATACAATTTAATACTCTGAAGTAACTATGACCCTATATTTGAATTTTGTCTCATGATTTTGAAAAATAGTACAAGGAGGCCATGCTTAAAAGGTAAACCAAACTGTAGATATTTAATGAAATTTCTTGGCTAATTTTGCATAGATGTTTCCCAGCTAAACTGTTGAAACTGCCTCATTATTCATAGGTGATGACCAGATTTATCAATCATGTTACACAACGAAGCAAGGAATGGTATCAGGGGTGTCCAACAATGGCTATGAGACTGTTTCAATATATTATATAAGTAATTCTTTAGAGAGAGGTATAAAATACAACACTGCCATCAATGCATACATTAGATTTGAGTATATATTAGTTTTCTTAAACCAATTTTAATGTTTTATTTAGGCTAACTCCTTCATGGGTTCTACTTTCAGCTGGCTGTAGTTACAATGGTATTCTTTACATGAATGGAAACTTATTTACCCAGCCAAGTGACAAGTGTAATGACTGTTACTGTCGCGATGGCTCTGTTACCTGCCAACACGTAAGCTGCCCTGACCTTGGGGCCTGCTCCTCAGAGACTGTACTGGAGGGGGAGTGTTGCCCAACATGTCTGGACTGTGGTAACCATGACAACGGGGATGTGTGGATGGATTCTCCTTGTCAGTCTTGTACATGTGTGGTAAGTAAAACATCAAAGTAGGCATGATCAAGTTAATATAAGTAAGTTTAAACCTACTAAAGACCACAATATTGAAGGAGCACTTTATTGATATTTTAGAGGGATCTTTTACAGGTTTATTACTAGATTTCAGAGTCTTATACTTCTCCATAGGTAGGCAAGTGTCTTCAATATGATACTTGTTCTAAGCAAATTTCTATATAGTCAGAATCTAATAATCCAGAGTAGTATACGGACATTTGCACCTCAATAATACAAGGGGGCAAATGTCCGCGGTATAGGAAAAGCAGGGCAAATGTGCAGGGGGGGTCAGATGTCCAGGGGAAGGGGTGCAAATGTCCTAGAATCAGCCAGAGTCAATAAAAAGGGAAAGTTAGAGTATATGTGCAGACTTTGTGGTTCCAATAGAGACATATATACACAGAAATTGGCAACTTGCAATACACACTATTGGAAATCTGGGCCAGTCACACGAGAGAAAATTAGCAAATCCACAATGTTGGAAGATCTCTACTAATCTATTCACAGAGACATCTTTGATTTTACAACTTGTGAATCTAAATCATTGTATTTCTGTAAATATTGCTGTTTGTTTTTTGATATATGTCACTTTCTGCTAGCTAAGGCTAAAGGACGTCCCAGAGAGAGGGAAGCTGATACACAGAACTCTTCTGTAGAGAACTATGTTTTTTTAATGTGCCCAGTGTATAGCACTTATACACATGGGGGCTGAACCCCAGCCGGTCACTTTATCCTGACACCGACAAACCAGTCATTATGCTAACCCTTAATCCTGAGCATCATGGAGGGAAGCCATTGCCACCATTTTTAAAGTCTTTGGTATGACCCGTTGGGTTTGATTCTAAGGCATTTGACTGAGTGTTGATGCATGAGCACCCATATAGTTTTTACCTGTATGATATGTGTGTCCTCATATTTATCTATGGGACTGGTCCTGTTCTGATAACTAATGTGTGTGCAAGTGTAATCTACCTACTCAGTATTTGCCTCTATTGGACCCTAGCTATAGTGCATCCTTTTTAGCTAATTGGGGGAGGGGTTGTTACATAATGTTGGCCCAGGTGAGACTTTGTGGTGACGTTTGGTTTTGTATTTTATGTGTATATGATTCTGTTACAGGATGGTCAAGTGGAATGTAACAGAATACAGTGTATACCCCCAGACTGCAGCCATCCCAGGGTACCACAGGGAGAATGTTGTGCTGCCTGTGATGGTATGTTTTTGTAGCCATCAAATTGTACAGTTGTCTAAAAGTAAAGGTACAATGGGTTCAAAGATTTATTTCAACATCAGTTGTATCAAAAGATATTAACCGCAACTTTCTGTGTGCTCATTTAGATCATGAATGAAGCTTTAACTTCTGAGAATGAGAATATACTGTTACTCAGAGGCACTGCGCGGGTGCTGACATTGGAGTGGCGATGGGGTGGACCCCTCCCATTTGTGAAAAAAAATCAGAAATGGGTATTGGAAATGGAGCTATTTCCAAGCCTTTCTGTCTTAGTAATTCTGATGGATTCTCTTGTATTTGAGGCAAAGTATTGTCCAATTTTAATGACCTGTCAATTCTGTATGCATTACTGAGCTTATCTTTGGTGGTATCTGTATGTTTTATGAAAATAAATTTTGAATAGGAAACTAATTCTTTTAATAGACATAAAGTATCGTGTACACTGACTGTATAATTTGTATGCATTTGACAGGTCAATCAATTTCGACAATACCATTCTTAGAATCCCTGTATGATTCTCGTAAATAACAACCAGTTTTAAAGAGTAACTTTAATAAAAGCATAAATAGTGATTTAAATTAGTATAATAACACAAACTGAATGCATCAGTATGCCAGTAGCATATTAGTAATGCAAAGAACATTACAATAAAACATAGCCTGATTCAAATGAAGCCAAAGGTGCAATTTTTGAACCACTGTGCATTGAATGAACTTTGTTCAGAATTCTTTTTACTAAATGATCGTTTAGGATATAATGTCCTGAGGTTGATTAGCTTTAGCTATGTTGAGATAAGAAAAAAACCCTGAGAAGTAGACAAAATTTAATTTCTTATGAGCTTCCTCTTTTACAACTTTGAGTAAATGTAATTAATTGATTTTAAAATATTGCTTTAGCTAAATTTATACAAACAGTAGCTAAATTAATACAGATGGTAAGATCTTCCCGCCTGTAAAAATCAGTTGATTAAAGTCAAAACTATTTACACTTATTTAGTAAATTACAAAAAGCAAACCCTCTTTGGTGGTCAAAAGATGATTAAATAAGTATTGCAGAGATTAACAGTTTGTGACAATTAAAATGAAGTGATTATTAACAGTATACATGTGAATACCGCCTTAGAATGTCTGAAACCGCTGACCTATCGCAGCTCCAATATACAACATGGTGTAAAAACTGATATAATTACAGGTATCTCAGCTCAGTGTTGCTACGACCCTACCAGAGAAACAGTATACACTGTCATATCTTGTTGTCTAGGGGTCTGATTTGTGATCCGATAAGAGATTATCTAAAACCAAAAAATCACTGTTTTTTCCAAAATATTGGGGCTGCAAATGCCGCTCCAGTCGTGGCGCCTCTGCTCAAACTCACAAAAGTTTAACAATTTAAAAATAAATTTGTTTATAAGATCTCATCTGTATAACAAATTTGTGTGTGGAACTGTTGTAAAAGCAAGTCACTTTTTGGTGCACTGTAACATTTATAGCCAAATTGGAGCACAGTTCTTTTCAGATATACCTTGCCCGACAATCAAAAATAACCTCTTGTTTGGAAATGAACATCTGAAAAGGGACGAAAACATAAGCATGTTTGAAAATGTACAAAGGTTTATAATTGTGGCCAAGCATTTTAACTTGTGACCTGAGGATAATTGCCTCCATTTGTCGACTCCCCACCACTGCCTGCATTGTGTGCTATATCTCCTTCCATTTTTTTTCTCTTTAAATCTTTAATCGAGTTTTCTGCTTTTCATCCAGATCTCAAAATTCAATATACATTGATACAGATATTTACTTAATAACATTATCAGTCTTCCAAAGCATAGACTTTAATATTTAAACTAACCATAATGTTTGAATGTGTAACTTTTTCCAACATGGAGAAGAATTTACATAAGTTTTAATTAACTTGTTTCCATGCTCATTATATTCATTTAGCTATCTTTGTATACTATTTTATGACAACATGTCTGTAATACAACAAATAAATACTGTTTAAACCAACAAATTAGTATTTTACAATATAAAAATAAATCTGTTTATATAAGATCTGTATAACAAATTAGCATCTTACAATATAGAAATAAATTTGTTTAAATAAGATCTGTATAACAACTTACTGGGTAGTATTTTACAATATAAAAATACATCAGTTTATATAAGATCTGTATAACAAATTAGTATTTTACAATATAAAAATAAATCTGCTTACATAAGATCTGTATAACAAATAAGTATTTCACAATGTAAAAATAAATCTTTTTATATAAGATCTGTATAAAAAATTAGAATTTTACAATATAAAAATGATACTGTTTATATAAGATCAGTATAACAAATAAGTATTTTACAATGTACAAATAAATCTGTTTACATTAGATATGTATAACAAATTAGTATTTTACAATATAAAAATAAATCTGTTTATATAAGAACTGTATAACAAATTAGTATTTTACAATATATATGATTCAGAAGAAAGCAAGTAAAGCTCTAAATAAGTGGTCTCTGTCTCCTTTATAAACAATTTGTCTCCTTTTTACATCAACCATCTCTGATATACCATATATAATAGGTGAGTCCCTCCATGAATATTTTACTCAAGATGAATACTATCTCAGAGTGGTACTACTTCTTCTAGTGAGGAAAAATTATTTCATTGGACTGATTGTGTAAATATTCAGATGCCTATGATTATTTGATATAGGTTGTACTATCAATGGCCGAAATCTGAACAATGGGGAACAGTATATGCCAGACAAATGCACAGAATGTTTCTGTAGGAATGGTAACATGATTTGTGATCCAGTCAAGTGTCCCGTGGCCCTTTGTGTCAATGCAATCACGCCAAAAGGCAGCTGTTGCCCGAGATGTGATATTGGTAAACTTACTTTATACGTATATAGGTATACATATCATCTTCAATGTAAGTAATTACTTAATGTAAGTCATTAACAATGAACCATATTATATATTTCTATATATTGGAATCATTGTTAGCAATAATTTTACTACATTGAAGTTCGGTGATTTCTTGCCCATGTGAAATTATTCAGACTTACAACTGTAGCAGACATTCCAGATCTTATATACATAATTATGAAATGTAATGTCTCCAATGATAGCAGGTATAATTAGTAATGCAGTGCAAAAATAGATGTACAAAATTTACCATTCATTTCAATATCGTTGTTTAAACTTATTTATTACAAATGCTTTTGAGTCTGAATACAGGGTAGAACCAGTGCTTTGTGGTTACTGAATGTCATGAGAAAGGCCACCATCAGGGTTCAAACCTACAGCTTCCTAGATTAAGTTGGACATTATATGCTCTGTATCACTCTGCCCTAATTTTTATTTGGCAATTTGGACACAGTCTGTCTTTTTTACCATTTACATAAAGAGCTCAGATGTGACTCAGATACATTTTAACGCAGTACATTTACTTTTACAATGTTACCTATACTTACAATAATGCAATAAATAAACTAGAAGCTCATTGTTAACATTCCTTTGCAGAAGCAGTAAAACATTTGTAGTAGTTAACTGAAAAACAAAGTCTGATAATTTGCTTGCAATTTCTTTAGAATGTGAGTTCAATGGTCGTATCTACCAACATAGGGAGTCTGTGATCTCCAGTGAAGACCGGTGTAGTAACTGTACCTGTATCAACACAATGATAAAGTGTAACCCTGTCACCTGTCCTAGAATGAACTTACCCTGTCGTCGACCAATCACAAGAGTTGGAGAATGTTGTCCTTCACTGTGTCCAAGTATGTTTTTATAAATTTTGTGTTTTATTCTTTTCAACAGAATGTGTTTCATGTTATATAAGTCAACAAATTTAACACTGACTGTGACCACAGCTGAAAGAGTGCTGTAAGCTTTCATGGTTTTTTAATTTTGGTTTTGTTTTTCACACTACTTAAAAAAAAAGCCAATTATCAAGTTTACATGTACATCTTTTATGCTTTCTGTTCAAGTATAATTCACTCATTTGATTTTTTCTGAAAAGATACTTTGAAAATATTGTATCTGTCAACATGATTTTATCTACTATATAAGTGACACCTCACACACACACATACAAACACACAAATGGTTTAAAGATGTGACTGCAACAAACAATTAACAGATTAGAATGCCTTAATGCCATAAACTTTGCTGTGTATTCAGCCAGATTTTAAAAAATGGCTTAGTCTAGATAGTGAATTTAGTCGGTCCTTATCAGGCCCCTGTGATTAGATTATGTCAAATATTCCTAATAAAACTAAAGAAAGCACAGCATACCAAAATGCCCCCCACCTTTTGATTGAATTTCTGATGCCATCGTATTGACCATTTCAGAATGTTCAGCTGATGGTGTGGAATATGCCAATGGTGCTACATGGACATCCTTGAATGACCCTTGTGAAACTTGTGTGTGTGAGGAGGGTATTAACTCATGTACAAGGATAGACAGATGTCCGTTAGAGTGTGACCATGGTGTAATTAGATCAGGAGAATGCTGTTCTGACTGTATAGGTACAATGTTACTTTTCTCTTGTGAATCTTATCCATGAAAAATATTTTTACAAATTATTTGGATGGTATTAGCCTGTAGATACCTCTACCAATCATAAACACAGTGGAGCCAGGGCGCTAGAGGTTTATGTCATGTCCATCCATCAATTATTACATCCAATCTTCTATTATTGCATCTGAAAGATATGGATCCTACAATTCCTTAAAAGCCAGTAGAGATATTTGAAATATTCTTGAATTGTTAATGATATGATATAAAATAATGACTGTCATTTAAAATGCTAATATTTAAGCAAATATGGTTGCCATGGTCTCCAAAATACTTTGCAAATCTGGGGATGTTCTATGGTTTAGCAAAACTTTGTTATTTCATCTAACTACTCTGTGTAATTTGTTACTGTTACTTATATATTTTGCCATCTACACAGGCAGCTGACAATGCATGGTCTTAAAACTGCCATTGAAAATTACAAATATAAATTCCTTGGTTTTACAATTTATTGGATTGTCATTTCCATCCTGCTCTAGTTGATGTAATTAACAAGAAATTTCTTGGAAGCCCAGAATTCTAAAACTGAGGAATATATCAGTTTACCTTAATATCAAGATGCATACAGAAGCAACAAACTCAGGCTATTTCAAACAGAGTTGCAGTGTATAACTGAAACATCAATATCATTATGAAAAGAATTAGATGCCTGATATTTCTGCATCCCATTGTTCAAATCAGAATTAGTATGTTTCTTTTACAGATTGTGTATTTGACGGTCTGCAGATTAGAGACAGACAGACATTTGTAAGACCTGGAGACAATTGTCAACAGTGTACCTGCTCTAGAGGTCAGGTGAACTGTCAGTCACTGGGGCCATGTCCCAGACTGCCATGTAGAGTGACGGAGACACCACAGGGGGCTTGTTGTCCACAGTGTAAAAGTATGTATTACAATGTTCAGTATGACTGGAGTAATTTTGAATTTTGTTTTATGAAAAAGGATGCATCAGATTAGTCTTTATATGCAAGTCTTGATGTTTTGTTTTACATAGTTTACTATCAAGAGTTTTTGTGTTGCTTTTTTCAAAGACAAAAGGTGATACCTTGGTATTACTTTGTCTTATTTGTTTGTCTGTCTTCTGTCTGTCTGTCCATTAGTCCATTAGGCTATAACCTTTCATTTCTTAATACTTTTTCATCCAACTTTCAATACACTATAACACTTCCTATTCAATTGCTAAAAAACAATGAGTAGCTTATCTGTCAGATATAATGAGTATTAGTCAGACAATTAGATAAATTATTTTGAAAGATTCTCACTGAGAATCATGCATGCACAATTCGGCCAGTTGAAATTTTCAAACTCTATGATAGTATGGTAAAACTTTTTTTGTGTTAAGGGGTTCAAATAGAAAATGTTCAGAATAAATTCTGCAAGCAGTACTGCACCTTACCAATGCAAACTGCTAACATTTTTGTTTAGGGAGAATGTAGTTGTTTTCCTTAAAGTAGAACCAACAAGCTTTTTTATATTTCATTAAAACAATGTTATACTAATAGATTTGTTCATGTTATTATACCCCTGTGCAAACCAAGTTTGAAGGGGGTATTTTGAATCAGCCTGTCCATCAGGCAGTCTGTCTGCAAAATTTTGTCTGGTGAAGTCCTCCTTCACTTTCAGTCCGATTCACTTGATACTTGGCATAATTATTCATTAGGAGCAATAGATGTGCAAGACACAAAATTCACATGTTTTGGCACAAGGATTATAGAGTTATTGCCCTTGAATCAACTTGAAAGTCTTGACCAGTGAACTCCTTCTTCAGTTTCTGTCCGATTAACCTGATTCTTGGCATAAATATTGATCAAGAGCAGTAGATGTGCAAGACATAAAATTCACATTATTAAGGACAAGGATTATAGAGTTATTGCCCTTGAATCAACTTGAAAGTCTTGCCCAGTGAACTCCTCCTTCACTTTCAGTTCGATTCTCTTGATACTTGGCATAATTATTCATTAGGAGCAGTAGATGTGCAAGACACAAAAATCACGTTTTTCCCCGCAAGGATTATGGAGTTATTGCCCCTGAATAAACTGGAAATGTTTATTTTTTGGTATTTTAATTTTGTCCAGAGCATAACTCCAGTACAAATGTAGCAAGGTTTGATGAAACTTCATATGTAGATATAACTTGATGAGAAGAAGTGCAGTGCATAAGAACCATAATTCTGCTTGCTCCTTGAAAGCAGTTATTCCCCTTTGTTATTTTTGGTCGTTCGATTTTGTCCGGAGCATAACTCCAATTCTTATGCTGCTAGTGTGATGAAACTTCATATGTAGATAGACCTTGATGAAAGGAAGTGCAGTGCACAAGAACCACAATTCTGCTTGCTCTTTGAAAGGAGTTTTTCCCCTTTGTTATTTTTGGTCTTTGATTTTGTCTGGAGCATAACTCCAATACTAATGCTGCTAATACCCCCACTGTGCAATATCCTGTCATTGCTAACAGCTGTGAAACATCTGTGTTGGGGCGAGGGAGTGGGTAGAGATAGGAATTGTTATGACAGAAATATATAGCTTTATCGCTTGTTGGTTATAACTTACACGGCTCTAATTACTCATCAAATACAAAACCTGTAGAGTCAGAACATTTTCCTCTTATAATTATTACAATATGATTGTTAAAATAAAGAAAGTAACAGTATTACAAGTTGATAGGTTATGATTGTGACATTACTGAGATGATCAGATGCTTGGAAACAAAATGGCGACTAGGGTTACTTGACCAGATGTAATCAGCTGTTTACCTTAGCAACTAAAGGGAGCTAACTGGGGCCTTACTTTTGGAAATTCTTAAATAGGGCTCTTTTATAAGTTCTTAATTTATGACTGCTTAATTGGCGTATTAAAAAAAAAAAAAAAGGACAGAATATGTGGACTTGTACTTTACTCACATCAGATTTGTACTTTTATGCACAATAAAGTTGATAATTATTAAGAATGAATAAGAACCTCCCTTTACTGTCAGTTTTAAACTTAAATTTATTTTAAAACTCAGCTTGGTCATACAGTCTACTATAAGAGTCTCACCAGAATGTTCCACGACGACATATTTAAGATTTTTAATGTATATTTTAACTAATAAATGTGGCAATGAAGGCCGCTTAATAAATCCCACATGTATAGTCCACCAGCCCACAGATGTCCCGATGTTGGGACATTATGGAAACTTAACAGCTGAAGGTCTTCCTCCTGACACATCAAGATATGGTTGACTCTAACTCTTACTAGGCCCATGCAACACACACACATACACCAATAAACTGGGCCTGTACAAATCATGTCATCTAATATCTATTTGCCTGAGATTATGGCAGCGCGTCAACACAACAAACATGATACTGCTGCTGTAAACGACCAGCACCAAATGATTTACTAAAATCCTATTTCTAAATCATAAATATGTTAATAAGCTTGCCAAATAATTAGGGGGTACACAGGAGATACAGACAGCATAGTCATAACGAGTGTAACCCTGGCCCCTAATTAGTTCTGCGTTTTTGAACTTTAAAATAATTTTGAAGCTTGAATGTCCATCCCCCACGCAAGGATAGTACCCATGAGGGTCAAGTCTAGGTGAGGAAAAACATGCAGATATAAATTTTATGTATTTACTTCCGCTATAAATTCGTGTACAAAATGTTAATTAGAAAAATCACCAGGTCCAACCTTCTTAGGCCGTTAGAATTTTCTGCCACAAATTTATCGCTATGACTTAAATTTATCCCCCAAAATTCTAAGGATCAGACATGTCTCTTAAACTATCTAGAAACATTGCAATTCCGAGGGGGGACAGATGTACACCATCACTTCTATAAAACCCCTCAGTCTTATAGTCTATATCTACCAATACTACCCTGCCCAGCATTTTGTTGACCAATTGGTAGCCATAGCAGTTAATTCTGCATCTTTTATGTTCCATTATCAATGGATCAAGGGACCACACATGGCTCTGAAGAATATCCACCCATATAATTTTACAATCAGGCACCACAGACTTCAAATAAGTCAGACCCTTTTTTATCAGAGATAGCATGTGTTGAATAGGAGCCAACGCCAGATCATTTCCGCCATCATTTTCCAATACTACTGTAGCTAGGTTGATGAAACTTCATATGTAGATAGACCTTGATGAGAGGAAGTGCAGTGCACAAGAAACATAATTTTGCTTGCTGTTTGAAAGCAGTTATTCCCCATTGTTATTTTTGGTCTTTTGATTTTGTCCAGAGCATAACTCCAATACTAATGTTGCTAGATTGATGAAACTTAATATGTAGATAGATCTTGGTGAAAGGAAGTGTAGTGCACAAGAACTATAACCCTGCTTGGTTTTTGAAAGGAGTTATTAGCTCACCTGAGCACAAAGTGCTCAATGTTGAGCTATTGTGATAGGGGACTGTCCGTCATCAACAATTTCTTCAAACATCTTTTCCGCTGAAACTGCTTGACCAATTTTGACAAAACTTCCCAGAAATGATCCTTTGTTGGTCCTTTTCCAGATTCCTTCAAAAATTTAAGTTCCATGCCGAACTCTGGTTGCCATGGCAACCGAAAGGAAAAACTTTGAAAATCTTTTTCTCAGAAACCACTAAGCCAATTTCAAAATAATTTCCTTCTTTGACCCATTATTGAATTCCTTCAAATCTTTCTTGTTCACAAAAAAAATATGGCTGCCAGGGGGCAGGGCTTATTTTCACTATAATAATTTATGGAAAACTTAAAAAATCTTCTTCTCAGAAACTGCTAGGCCAATTTTAACAAAACTTCCCAAGAATGTTCCTTAGTCTGTCCTTCTCCAGATTCCTTCAAAAAAAATTAGTTCCATGCAGAACTCTGGTTGCCATGGCAACTGAAAGGAAAAAATTTGGAAAACCTTCCTTTTCAGAAACCGCCTGGCTTATCTTAATAAAACTTCCCATAGATGTTCCTTAGTTTGTCCTCTTCCTGATTCCTTCAAAATATTTAGTTACATGCAGAATTCTGGTTGCCATGGCAACCGAAAGGAAAAAACTTTTAAAAACCATCTTTTCAGAAACAGCTTAGCCAATTTCAAAATAATTCACAGAATTGATCCTTCTGTGACTCTTTATCTAATTCCTTCAAGTCTTTTTGATTAGCAAACACAAAATGGCTGCCAGGGGGCGGGGCTAATTCTCACTATATAAAGAAGACTTTGAAAATCATCTCCACAGTAATTGCAGGCCCAATTTCAAAATAATTTTACAGAAATGCTCCCAAGGTGATCCTTAATCAAATTCCTTCAAACCATGCTTTAAATGATGA
>JAULCC010232627.1:0-12637 GCA_032358795.1 Nuttallia obscurata | reverse complement strand
ATGACCGTTCCGGTTACTGGCCGATATGTAAACCGTGCGTATCGGGTAAACTGTACACGATCGTATTCTGAACATCGTCAGGGTTTAAAATACATGTACATTGAACATTTAACAACTACACAGACAAAGCTTCACCGGCTATAAAACAGGGACGTTTCTAGTTTTGCTGAGTATAGATAACTAATTCTACACATACTTAACAAATAGCTCTAGATACCTAATCTAACGCATACCTTAAATTTATGTACATAGCTAATTCAACGCTTACTTTATAAATACAATGTAGATAACTAGATCAACACATACGTAGTAAACATATCTACATAACTTGATATACGCATTCTTTGACATGTACATAACTAATTCTACGCATACTTTGACATGTACATAACTACATCTACGCATACTTTGAAAATGCATTTTGATGACTAGATCTACGCATACTTTTAAAAATGTACTTTACTTAATCTATGCATATTTTAAAAATACATGTACATAACTTTTCTACGCATACTTTATTAATACATGTACATAAATAATTCTACGCATACATATATGTGTGTGTGTGTGTGTGTGTGTGTGTGTGTGTGTGTGTGTGTGTAGATAACTATATTTATGCACACCTTAAAATACATAAAGATAAATAGATTAATGCATTCCTTATCAATACATGTAGATTACTAGATGTACGCAAACTATACAAAATTATGAAGATAACTAGATCTACGCATACTTTATAAATTAATGAAGATAACTAGATCCACGCATATTTTATAAATATAAGTATTTAACTATATCTAAGCATAATTTCTAAAACCATGTAGTTAACTAGATCTACGCATTCTTTATCAGCACATGTTGTTAACTAGATCTCCGCCTACTTAAAAAATACTTATAGATAGCTAGATTTACGCATACTTTATAAATACATGTAGTATAATAGATCTACGCATACTTAATAAATAGATGTAGATAACTAGATCTACGCATACATGCATATATTATATATATATAGTTACTTGATCTACGCATACTTTATGTAATAGATATAAGCCGAAAACTGTCCATTATGTAAAATATTGGAGTGTCTGAGGCGCGAAGCGCCAACAACATGCCTATATTTTACATTATAGAAAATCACTCAAGCATATCGGAAACTTTAAGAGTGAAAATGAAAAGTCACAAACCTCAGTATCGCGTATACGCCCTCCTCTTGCTTTCTGTACGGTTCGACAGCGTTGACACATACTGCAGATCAGGCGTTGTATCCGGTACTAAGAGATTGCGTTGCACTCCTCCCGTAAAACATCGATGACTCCTGACGACTCATGACGTGACGTGACGGCGGCCGTTGTAAATCCGGCGTCCGAACTTGACTTATAGGTGCTCTATTGGATTAAAATCGGGAAAACAATGCAGGTCACCTGATGGCATCGACATTATATTACTACAGAAACTGTGTGGTGACACGAGCCGAATGCGGTCGCGCGTTGTCCTTTATTGGCGTTGACGTTGACTGCTTCATGGCGCTGAGCGTCAGTCAGAATACCCATAGCTTCACTTGTATGCAGATTATGGCGTTTTTCTATTGCCTTGTGTATAGACTTTCTTTTAACAATAACGGACTATGCATAAGCATACATGTATTGGCGATAGGCAGGTAAAATTAAATTTGCACATGTATCTCGTCATTAGTACACCGTCTTGAAAAAACTATCGAACACCTAACCTGTGTGTACTTACTTTACTCAGGGACTTACACATCCAACATCATTTATCCTGAGCTGGATACAAAACGATAGATATATGTTGTTAGGGTGGTGCGTTTTCATTGACGGGCAGTGTATATAAATGAAAAGCTACACACTTTACCAACCACAGTCTTTACAGTGCAGTATAGGTTGAAAGCAAATTTCTCGTGCTGCATATGCATCATAGGTATGGCTTTAGTATCGTTTTAAACGTATTGCACGAGCTGAATACGTTTCTAGTGCTGGACAAGCATACATGTTTGTGTAGACGGCTGCATGGTCATCCAACATAGAGAGCGAGAGCAATTGAGAATGATTAAGCAGACTTTACAGTAAAAACAGATTTATTTTTCTTTTTCGGAACGAACAACATTATAACCGGTTTTAAGAAATCACGTTTCTTATTTACGTACCGAAGTACTCTTTCCGGTAACTATCTACACAAATTAGGCCGGATTTTATCCATGGCGTAAGGATACTATAAAAACTGTACGTTAATGTGAATATATATATTACTGTTTGTAATGAATTGCATAATAACCAAACTTTCCATGTTGTTAGCTTAAATTATCATTTCAATGAACTTAGTAAACCCAGTGAAAGATAGTTTTCACTAAGGCAGGTATGTAGGCGATTACTTGAGAGTCAAATTTGCCGGCCACGCAATTAAGTGTTGCAAGTAAAATAACGTTTGTCGCAATTAATGGTTGGATGAGTGACTGTATGGGATCGAATCTCGGGTCTGGAGGATACATTACATTTTTATCGGTCGGTCGGTCGGTCAGTCTACAAAACATTGTCCGGAGCATAACTCCAATGCGATTTTAGCTAGGTGAATGAAACTTCATATGTAGATAGACCTTGATGAGAGGAAGTGCAGTGCACAAGAACCATAACCCTGCTTGCTCTTTAAAAGGAGTTATTGCCCTTTGTTATTTTTTGTCTTTTGATTTTGTCCGGAGCATAACTCCAATACTACTGCTGCTAGTTCAATGAAACTTCATATGTAGATAGACCTTGATGACAAAAAGTGCAGTGCAAAAGAACTATAACTCTGCTTGCTCTTAAAAAGGTGTTATTCCTCTTTGTTATTTTTTTGTCTTTTGACTTTGTCTGGAGCATAACTCCAATATTAATGCTTCATATGTAGATAGACCTAGATGAGATGAAGTGCAGTGCATAAGAACAATAATCCTACATGTATTTTGAAACGATTTATTACTCTTTTTTTACTTTTTCTTCATTAGATTTTGTCCTGAATGTAAGTGCATTACTGATGTAGCTAGGTTGATGAAAATTAATATGCAGATAGATCTTGAGGAGAGGAAGTGCAGTGTGTAAGAACCATTACCCTGCTTGTTATTTGAAAGGAGTTATTCCTCTTTGTGATTTTTGATATTTTAATTTTTTTTCTGAGCATTACTCCAATACTATTTTTGCTAGCATGATAAAACTTCATATGTAGATAGACCTTGATGAGAGGAATTGCAGTGCACAAAGACATGTTTACATCCTGTGTCAAAGACGGGGTGGGGGTATGAATCAACACCAGTGATGATTCTAGGTTTTTTTATTTAATATTTCTTTTTAATATCATTTTATTTTTATTTCATTAGATATTTTTCTTTTAAATGGTATTTTTTATTACATTTTGTTTCAGTACTTTCCTTTTTTCATTAAATATTATGTTTCATCAATACTACTTGCTCAACCGTTTAGTTTCAATCCATTACTTAAGTGTATCATTCTATGCTGTACCTTTCTGAAAATAAAATAAATTTAAACTAAACCTTAAAACCTTCAACTTCTTTGGTATGACCAGACTTCACAAGAAAAATTCTTTGGTTTATCCTCTTCTAGATTCCATTTCTGAAAAAACTCTGCAGAACTCAGAAAAAAATATTTAGCTAAGAAAAAGCTTAATGGATTTCCAAATTTTTTTCTGAAATGCTTCTTAGATAAACTTTTATCAACTTTAACCTAGGCATAGTGGTTCTTTTGAAAGATATGGCTACCTATGGGCGAACATGGTTTTTTCTATATGGCTGTATAGAAAAAATGCAAATCTGTACCCTGGCTCAGATTTAAAACAATAAACACAAATGTTTTCGGCCAAAATTCCAAGACATTTCTTTAACCCATATTGGTTCATAAAAAACTGCATCTAAGGGCAGAATGAGTTTTCACCCCATGGCTATATGAATATGTTTTTAAAAATACTCTTTCAAGAAACTATTGGCCCCAAAATGATAAAAATCTCAGAAACGGTTTTTTTCTGACTATCAATCAAATTCATTTTTTATTTGGTCTGTGGCTTTTTTGGGGGGAAATAGGTTCGAAATGAACCATAAGAAAAACAACTTTATTTAGAAACAATTTCAACTGATTTAGCTTTTAAAGTAATTGTATTCATACTTCTCATGTGCCAACTACTATTATACCGCAACATTTCCAGGTTAACCTCGCACCGAACAACCTCAGTACCTCCAGGACTTTGATCATATATCAGATTTTGCTACTGATGATAATAATAGCCTTGTTTGAGCATCACAGCATCACATGTGGTTGAAGAAAAGATGCTACTGGACAAATCCGTGAACAATGGATGTGACGAAGATCTCACTTTGGCCACGCAAGAAATAGAGAATAGATCCGACGAACAGCTGATTTCAGAGAAGACCGGACACAGATCTACAGTCGTTAGATAATACAAGCGCGCTAAGAACGAATAGCAAGACAAAATAAGTGATTGTGTACAAGCTGTGATATGGCTAAAGTGTGAATCCTCCTCAACTAGCAGCTCGTCTCCCTGGAGAGAAATTTCATTTGAAGGACATGGCATTTCATTTAGTTTCAAATTCTGACCATTAAACTTGAAAACTTCTTATTTTTTCTCGGCATGCTTAGCCTTTAGCGTGCTGAATACTTTCTTTTTATGATCAAACTCTTACCTGCTTTAATTTTAGAACCCACTTTATTATTTCGCTCAATTGTTGAGGACATTTATTGACAAAGTGGCAAACAGCTTGGATCTCTTGCTTAAGTCCTGTGGAAGTATTTATTTATCAAAATGCAGTATTTTTCAGGAAGTTGCTTATCTTTTCCACAAAGAATGTATCAAACTGAATGTTTAAGTATCGAAAATATGTCGTGTAAGAAATTTTCTGACACGGGTTCAGTGTTCGTCTTCTACGTGTCTGAGTACTTTCAATACCGTACTTTGCGTGCACCCACCATTATTACGACATTCACACTAATAATGGACTGTACACACAAAATAATGGACTCCGACCCATTATAGGCTGTACATTATTCAAAATATTGGACAGTGAGAACAGTAGGATGACGTAACACCAATATTTTAAAAATCATTCTGCAACATTTTAACGATCCTTGTTATAGAGAAACGTATGTTTCGGTAGTTCTAGTCTAAAACTTGGGGCATAAGTTTTTTTTTTAAATATGGCGTCATTGTGTCATTAATGAGGGGTTTGGCGATGGGGGCGGGGAGGGGTAAGGCGCGATGGACGGGAGGTTTCGGCAAGAGTCATGGAGCGTGGCCTGGTGGAAGGGGGTCTTGATAGAGGGTTCTTGGCGGGTTCGAAGGGAGGGGGTACAGCGGGGTTTATTTAGGAAGGGTATGGGAGTCGGAAAGTTCGGGGCTGTGGACTTTGGAGAGTTTTTTGTATGAATCTGTGCGGAAGGTCTACGATGGGATTTCTCTGATAGAGTGTCGAGGAGGTATTTGTTACTTGGGTGGGGGAACTGTCTGTATATGTGTGTGTCTTTATGTTGTTGTTTGTGACTATATATGTATATCAATTTGTTCGTGTATATATACATATTCCCCCGATGAGTACATAAGAAACCAGTTATGTAAACAAATCAATGCAATCATAGTGTGATGTCGTTTTTGTTTCTTTTGTATATATAATTATACACTCGCACACACACACACTTCTCAAAAGACCCCAACTGTTTATGATTCTGTAATCGAGGGCGGCGCCCCCCCCCCCCCCACTTTTGTGGGGATCCCGTCTATTCTATGGAATTTTGATAACACTGAAAGTACAAATCTATACGTATTGTTCAATCTTTACTTTAAGAGTTAAAAACATATAGCATGCAATTACCATCATTACACTCACACATTAATTCAGCTGTACACAAAAACTCTTATTTCTAACTGTAAATTTATTTTAATTTAATCAACAGTTGGTATTTACGGTTCAACCCTTTCTTCTATGACATATATACATGTTTATAATTTTGTCAAACATTCGGCTGTATGTATACAGAAAAGAAACGAACATTAATTTGTATCTGGGTTTTCTTTTCAATAATTATTTCTGATGCAAAAAAGAAGGGGCCTCCGTGGCCGAGTGGTTATAGTCGTTGACTTGCAATCTCTCATACCCTGGCCGCTGTGGGTTCGAATCCCGGTCTGGGCACTTCGGATTTTTCATGTGAGAAAGCCTTCCTGCTGGCTTGCGGTAGGTCGATGGTTCTACCCGGATGCACTCTGTGTCTGAAATAGTATACAGAGGTCCCCGGGGTTTAATATGTCAACATCAGACGAAATGCCACATAAAGTACATAAAACTATATAATTATTGTATAAATAAATTCAAAGCATAAAAAAAATAGTATACAGAGGTCCCCGGGGTTTAATATGTCAACATCAGACGAAATGCCACATAAAGTACATAAAACTATATAATTATTGTATAAATAAATTCAAAGCATACATATTTTTTTCTTCAATTATGTTATTTATTGTATACATCTTATTTATTACGAATGCATACTTCTTCTTCTGAATAAATATAATAATAACTGATTAATACCAATAAAATATATATAGGATATTGCTGCGTTTGGCATGCTATAGGAACGGCTCAGGCAGCCAATATCGTTTAAATATATTGGCATGAGAAGTTTATATTTAGCAACAAATGATCAATTAAGAAACGTAACAAAAATATCAAGGATCACATCAATAGAAAAGATATTTATTGCAATGCTTTTTCGGCCTTATGACATTTTTTTACAGATAAATTTTAAAAGAAAACTACAACTCGAACTAAAACAATGAACTCAAATATCTAACAGGAGCCGTAACAAGTCTTCTTCTTCTACCCGACAACTGTGGGCCGTCTCCATGGAGACACCTGTTTTATTTTGTGTAGTATTGCTTCTTTCAGGCTTATTGTCAGTGACTTCAGAATTGCAGTTCAGATCGATTTCTTGTAATTGATCTGTGGCTTTGTGTATCATGTCTGTTGCGTCCATCTGCTTTTTTAAACTATCTTCACTCTTCAAACAATCATGAGATTTACTACAATCCACTCGTGCATTTCCGTACATGTTTGTGTAATTACGGTGTAGCGTCTCTCGTACACTGTTTCCCAGCTCGGTGGGAATATAAGGATTTAGATTAACATCCTTTTTGATGGACTCCATGTTGGCGATGCGTGGAAGGTGGGTATTTAAGTTATCTCCCATTGATGAAAATAGTCCATTCCACTCGGGCTTTATGTCATATTTACACTTGCTTTCGCAAACAATGTCTGACTCTATCTCCTCTGCAATATAAAACATCAAACTGTTAGATAGGCTGTCTTGCAATGGAATTTTGATAAAAGAAAGAGACAATTTTACAGACAGACAAAGGCAGCCAATTAGATGACGGGCTTACTTATATGGTACAGCCAGAAGAAAAATAGACAGAGCCACAGGCAATCTGAGACAGGGACATGGCTGACAGAGCGATAGACAGACACCGAAATTACAGAGAGATAGAGAGAGAGAGAGAGAGAGAGAATCACAGGAGTGACTGTAAGAAAAACAAACTGAAACAAAAGACAGACAGACCGCTTGGCAGACTGAGATATACAGAGATAAGATTAACTGAGATTCTCGCAGACAAATGAAACAAACAGTGACTAGTACTACGAAGAAAGACAGACAGACAGGCAGATAGGCAGATAGGCAAACATAAGCAGTGTTGACATTGAGTCATGCAGGCAAAGAATGAACAAAGACACAGAGAATCAGAGGAAACATATAGATACAGGCTTTCAAGAGATACAAACAGATAAACATATATATGGAAAGAGAGATGATAAGCATAGAGAAAGGCAGGCAAAGATAGAACAGAGAGATACACAATAAGAGAAGACAAAAGACATGCAAAAAATTAAAAAGATTGGGAACGAAACTCTTTTTTCTCTAAGGCTTGAATTACATACATAACAATGTCTCTGTTTTAAAATATTTGCTCACCAAGTGTTTTCTGTGTCAGCATCTCAGTGTCAAACTTGTATCTTTCTAAAATCCATTCACTCATGACAGAGATTCTGATGGGTTTGGGCCCGCCACCCTTTCTCTGTAAAACGTAACAGTTATAAACATTTGTAGTTAAGTCGGGTACTGCCAAGTGAGGCTATTATATTTTAAGCTTAGTGCATTTATTACAAGGTTTCAAAGATGTTCATAAGTTAGGCAATCAATGAGTCGACTTGTCTAAGAAATGTTTTGTAAATCATCATATTGTCAAAAATGCAATCTTGGTCCAAAGTTTACAACCTCTGCCACCTTCATAAATTTTACCATTCTTTGTGTTTTTGAAATTGTGTATTTGATGTTGTTTTTGTTAAAGAGATACGCGCGCATATCATGCGCCGCTCTGCGGATAAACTACAGAAAAAAACAATAAAATGACCAAATTTGTACCTGAGTTAATTTTCTTTGGAAATTTCCGAATTTAATTGCTTTGAGTGAAAGGTCAATGACGCCTTAATTATAGACGTAATGACCTCAATCTACAGGAGTCATATATTTGCAGATTACATGACATGTTAACTTTTGTTATTCAAATTAAATATACTATGCACATCACTCTGATTGTTGATATGAGCGTTTGTATTTTGGGCCAGAGGCCTTATATTACGAATAAACCAGTATTGTATTGTATATAATAGCCCTGCTCAATCTTACTGGTAATTTTGAAGATCGTAGGTGAAGGTGTTCAGTATTTATAACTCGCACAAGCTAATAAAAGCAAATGATATAAATGGTCTCAGGCATGAAATATCTAATTTTACAATAAAAAAAATGCGCATAAACAATCATAACTTATTTAACCTTTACGGCGACCGTGATCAAATTTGCAAACAGCTTGGATCCAGAAAAAACGCTGAGTAACTCGGCGTCTAATCAGGATCCAAGCCGTACGGCACTCGACCAACTATTTCTCCAAATATTGGGCGATTCTGATTGACTTAAGTTTAAGCAGGTGACATTTTATCAGCAGGCTAGGGTTAATAGTGTACTTTAGCTATTATTCTTAAACAGTTTCAAACAAATATTTTGAACTTTTATAATAAAAAAAGCTGACAAAAACAAATTGTTGGCATAGGGACAGGTGGACATTAGTGTATCAAAATGAACAGACAACTCTTACTAACTCTTAGCCTGCTGACCAAATTGTCGTGTGCTTAAACTGTCGTCTGTCTAGCTTTTAAAATTCACCAGAATCTCCCAAAATTTCGAGAAGCAGTTGGCCGACTGTCAAACAGCTTGGATCCGGATTAGACATTGAATTCCTCTGCGTCTAATCTGGATATAAGCTGTTTGCATATTCTATCACGTCCCCCTTAGCAGGCTAAAGGTTAACAATTCAGATAGACCCTTCAACACCACCCCTTTGTTCTTATTAAAGTACTCGTACATATACGTATACTTAGTTTATGTTGCTTTAGAATTTTGTTTTCTGGAATGAAGTGGAATAGTTCCAAGAATTTCCTAATCTGACTTAAGTACATAACGTCAATATTTCCTGCGCTATGAGGATCTGAGGATCTGAGGACGACGTATTGACGTTCGTATTTTGAATAATATTAGCCAACCTATCACATCGTTGCTTTCAAGATTTTTACAATTTCTGTATTAAGCGGAGTCATATAGTAGCTATCAATAATTCTTATTAAGTATACATGTGACTGTCAACAACTTATCTGATTGACCGATATGTCTGTGGCATACAATGTATATAGCGAAATCTGATATTCACCAAATAATAGTCGTCTTCAGATCTTCCTTGTTAGAAGAGCGTGTACTCTGGTCAAATAAGCGATTCCCTTCTCCGAGCTCTGATTGATCATATTGATATGACGAAATTTACAGAAATCCACTCAATAATAATTTACATTTTTTCATAACTCTACATTGTGAGGCAAAGAATTGTCGAAGAAGATGCTCCCAAAATAAGTTTGTATGCAAATAAATGCTAGCCGATGAATAATCTATTTGGTAACGATGATGTTGAAAATCATTTTTAACCTTTAACCTGCTAAGCGTGACCGTGAAAGAAATTGAAAACAGCTTGGATCCAGAATAGACGCCGAGTAATTCGGGGTCTAATCCGGATCCAAGCCGTTTGACACTTGGCTAATTGTTTCTCCAAATATTGGACGAATTCGATGAATTTTTAAAATCAAGGCAGACGACAATTTAAGCAGACGACACTATTTCAAGCAGGCTAAGGGTAAAAGTGGTATCAACTTAAAATTTGTGAATAGAGTGAGCTTAAATGGTGAAAAAATCTACTAAATCATATGATATATTACGCTAAATTGATCTTGTCTCAAAAAATAATCAAACGTATACTTCATTTTGAAACTGGACCAGTGTAAAAGATACCCATTAAGTTTAAACCATTTCCCTCTTATTAAGCATATTAATTGTTTAATTGAGAAGTTGTTGACTTAATGAATGCAATTTACTTACAGTGTCAATTACAAATCTTTCTTTAAACTCCACATTTGGTGTTCCATCGTTTAAATTTTCGTCCTCGGATACGCTAAGCATTGACATTTCTACGTAACTCTCTGGATTTTCTTCCAAACCACCCATATTCCATGTCTCGCCAGTGTTTCCTATGTTATTAATGTCTTCGTAATAATCAGGATCGTCTGATTCTCTCTGTCTGTCTTGTTTATCCGTGTCTCTGTGATAGTCGGCAGTATTTGTCTCTTCCTGCCTCTCTTCGTACTCAGTATCTCCACAGTAGTTGGAATCATCTGAATCTACACTGCTGGATTGATTATCTGTGTAGGAATCATCTGAGTTGTCTTGGTTGATATGATAAGCAGTGTCTCTAGCATCATCTATTTTACCATGCATGATTGTGTTATGAGTGGTACCGAGATACTCCGGATCATCTGATTTGGCATTATCAGTGGCGCCGTGATACTCCGGATCATCTTTTTTACCTTGGATCTTCTGGTTAACAGTGGCGCCGTGATACTCCAAATTTGTCTCTCCATTGCTATCAAGATGCGCTTTATCTCTTGATGTTTGACTACCTGGTTGCAAAATAAACATTTGCTGCTTTTCTAAGGCCTTTTGGAACAGTTTCTTCTTCTTTGTTATGCCTAGCAAATGAAATATTTCGTGCAAATCAAATTACCATGTGCGAACTTACCGACGTGTTTATTGCCAATGACGGCGACGTTGCTAACGACGCCATAATGTAATGCCATGACATGACGTCATAATCAGCAATCCTAGTTGACCAATAAAAACGTGTGATACATTATTACAACAATACCACTAGGGGACAGGTACCAGTTCTATCGAACTATCCGTGTCTGCCACTCAAGACCATCACTTGAAATCCGTTCTGTGAAACACACATGAGAACGATACAAAAACTGCTCTATCAAGTTACAACACAGCTATATCCCTATTTGTTGATGTACAAAAAAAACTGCAAAATCTTCACTGCTTTATTATTTCAAGATTCAACCCAGGGAAAAAACTAACGACAATTTCAACCCGAAACGCTACATTTCAAATTTCTATCTAGACCTTAGTACAGACCAATGTCTCTTACCTACCTACCAACAGAACAAAGATGGTATCCCTGCCGATTTCCCGGTATTTTCCTTGTCTCAGGTCTCTGTCAAATTTATAATATAGTCTTTATTTTACACGGTCAGCTCCGACAAGGGTTAGTTTAGCAGTTAAAAGCGATATTCGTAATACACGCATGGTATCAGTCAATTACAGGTAACAAAACTTGTTAAAAAAAACTTATTACAAAACAAGAGAAGAATTTAACAACGTTATTGTTTTTAACTCTGCACAGAGCTTGGAGGTGGGGGCTATCAAAATGCCACATTTCTATGAATTCAACCGGGATCGTTCGAATATAAGCACAAAAACGGGTGTGTGTTACCATATATCCATATTTATTTTGTTTTTGCTACAGAAATAAAAATGCAAGTTGACGAAGCAGCAGATAAATTCTTATTACTTTAGGGTATAATATTAACCCTTAGCATGCTAAGCGCGACTATGATAGACCTTGTAAACAGCTTGAATCCAGATTAGACGCCGAGTAACTCGGCGTCTAATCAGGACCCAAGCTGTTTGACACTCGGCCAATAGTTTCTGCAAATATTGGACGAATCCGATGAATATTAAAATCTAGGCAGACGACAGTTTAAGCAGACGACATTTTCTCAGCAGGCTAAGGGTTAAGTTTTTTAATGTATTTTCGAATTTAGTTCCGAGGACTCATTTGAAAGAAACTCCGCTAGGTCCCTGGTTCCAGTATAACGATTTATTGGTTACGCATTCATTGAAACAAATTCATATAAAGTTGAGAAACTAATTTTCTGTTTTACTTCATAATATATTCCTACTCAAGTTTAATATATGTCTTCTCTACTTGATAAAATTTTTACACTCCACTTTAACCTTTAGCCTGCTAAGGGCGACCGCTCGGCGTCTAATCCAGATCCAAGCTGTTTGACACTCGGCCAATTGTTTCTCCAAATATTTGGCGATTCTGATGAATGTTAAAATCTAGGCAGACG
>JAULCC010232516.1:0-12637 GCA_032358795.1 Nuttallia obscurata | reverse complement strand
TTTTAGGTCAATGGGACAAAGGTCAATGTCGTTACGATCTTGATCTGACAAAGAGTTTCCAACCAAAAGCTAAAGAATGCTGGGGATGTCTGCCGAATTAGACTTTCCATGGTATTTGACTAGTATGCTATGCTTGACAACTTGGTAAATCTCCGTTGACACAGATAGACCAAATGAAGAAAGTGCAATAAGCAAGTTTAGAATGACGAATATCACCAAAAATTTTGTTGTTTGCTTTAACACATAATTTTACTAATAAACAAGTGTTTTCTTAATCACAAGCTAGGGCTTATCAGCAAAGCAAATTCGTTTCATGCGTGACACACATTAAGTTTTGCAATTTATCTACAAATGATTTATACTCGTGCAATTGGATGTGTTTCATCAAAAATGGCGGAAATGATATTTTTTCATTATTTTGTAAGTGACTGGCGTTTTTTAGAGAAGTTATATTGGCGTGCCAGTAATCAGGCTTACTTACTTACCGCTGTTTTAGAATGAACATGGACGGACTTTGCGAAGTTAGGTGATTGAGGCATTGACCTTCACCGCTATCGGGTTTTAGGTTCAAACCACTGCTCGGAATATAAATCTTCATGTGATGTAGCTATCTAGCTTGGAGAATATTATTGGTTCTGTCTAGGGACACTTGTGATTGGCCTCTACTCTAAAAAGCCGGAAAGGTCGCCTTATGACCTGAATTGTTTCGGCGCCCAATGTTATAATTTTATGATAATTGTTTTTAGTTCAGTAAACAACTTAAAGAACAACTTCCATTGCACAGTCTTACAACAGCTTATGTTTTCATATATCGAAATGTTCATTGACGTAAAGCTAAGCAGGATGATGGGGACGACGTTGATATGTGCATATATATATCCAGTTTTACACCTTACCGATGATATCATCTTTTCGATGTATACCAAAGGTAAAAATTAACCATCCAGAAAATTCGTTTAAACGAAACAATTTTTTAATGTTTCAATAATCTTAATGTAAATCTTTAATTGTCATAAATGTTTAACTTGAAACATATATATGACAAGCTCGAGGGTTTATTTCTGGTTACATCATTTTAAGAAAGTAATGGAGTAAGTTATTACAATTTTCATTTACAGGGACAAAGGATTCGACAGTGGCAATGTAGTCGTAAGTTTCACAAAAATACTTTGTGCAGAATCGGCTGTATTGTACGGACGGCTATATGTGTCATATGAGTCACTGATGCTAAATACGGCCTATGTTCGAGTCTGGTCCATTTGCCTTGGTTGGCTGTGTTGTTACCTTAATGCCAGCAGTTTCTTCTTTCTTTACTTTGTTTTATAAACAGAAAAACTCTGTGTTATAGAGAAGTTGTTATAAAAACAGTTGGTTTATTAACGAATTATGTATACACACCTTGCAGATCCTTGTACATGTATGGGGCAATATCATCGAGATGGACAGAGATATTTGATTTCATCCTTTAGATATGCTGCATCATTTGTTTTGTTCATTTGATCAGGTGTTTAATTCCACCGAATTTACACAAAAATAGCTTAGTTCATATTGCGACATTTTAAGCTTTCTTAGTTTTAAACTTATTTACATTAGCTCGAAATTGTTGAAAGCCTGCGACTTGTAGAAAAAATTTCTGAATCCATTTTCCGGATAAAAACAATACTAAGTGTCCAATGTAGATCACAAACACACTATCCTTTTGGTGCCAACATGAACCTCGTAAGACTGGCACAACATTAACCTCACACCACAACGTTAATATGACAGCTTTTTCTTTGCGAATTAATACCAAAGATGTATAATTGTAGACCCCCATCCTTCTACAACTAGCTGGATAGCTGCCTCGTGTGAACGACTTTTACCGACCGAACATAACTCGAACCCACAACCTCATAGAAGTGAAGGACCAAATGATTGGAACTCAACGTCTTAAACTTCTGAACCTGGCAGACCCCTTCGGCACATATTGAGAAAAAACAACACCTATGTAGCCAGCACAGTTGGAGTCAAATATCGGCCAGTCGTTTGATCTCAGCGGTATTTCTCTAATTGATACGCAGGTCAAACGAGGTGTCAATATTTATATTAAAAGGAGGTCTGACCTTCATTTGACACCACTGAGCTTGAAGAAGCGTCACCAAGTTATTTTGATTATATTTCTGTTAAAAGAAATCGGTTGTCGTTTTCCAATAAATGAGATTTAAAGGCGGCTGTCAATAAGGTAATGAATTCCGTCCTCTAAGAAAGACATTACAAATATATTGATATATTAACAGACGAAAGTATATGACAAAAGAGAATGTCCAGTATATATTCAGTACCTACTACACGTAATCTTATTGATATATAGTTAATCCGTTGGTCATCGACGGGTCAATCTAATATCAACATCGAACTTTCTATTCAGAAAATGTTTATCGCAATAATCGTTACCGTGATGAACACGCTTGATAAGGACGTAGAAGGATTAAGTATACACATTTGGTAGCTGTAAGATATATATATATATACACATTTGGTAGATGTAAAATATATACCCATATGGGTAGCTCTAAGATATATACACGTTAAGTAGCTTGGAGAAATATACACATGGTGGCTGTAAGAGATATAAACATTTGGCGGCTGTAAAAATGTACACATTTGGAAGCTGAAAGATATACACATATGGCAGCTGTAAGATATACACACACATTTAGTAGCCGTAAGAAATATAAACATTAAGTAGCTGTGAGATATAAATTCATATGTTAGTTGTAAGATATATTTATATATAGCTGTATTAATTTATATATTTACATTTGGAAGCTGTAAGATATATATATATACATTTGGTAACTGTAAGAAAAATACATATTTGTGGCTGTATGAATTAAACATGTATGGTAGCTGTAAGAAATATACACATATAATGGCTGTAAGACATAAACACATCTGGTAGCAGTAAAAAATGTTTACATTTGGTAGCAGTAAAAAATGTACACACTTGTTAGCAGTAAGGATATATCACATTTGGTTGCAGTTAAGAGTTTTGATTGCAGGAAGAAGGACACTCATTTGGTAGCAGTAACATGCATATACTTTTGGTTGCAGGAAAAAGTATACACATTTGGTAGCCGTAAGGAATTTACCACATTTAGAAGTTGTAAGAAGTATACATCTTTTTGTAGCTGTAAGAAGTATACACAGTTAGAAGTTGTAAGAAGTATACACATTTTGGTAGCTGTAAGAAGTATACACAGTTAGAAGTTGTTAGAAATATACACATTTTGGTAGCTGTAAGAAGTATACACAGTTAGAAGCTGTAAGAAGTATACACATTTTGGTAGATGTAAGTAGCATTCACAAAAGTTGTAAGAAATGTTCACATTTTGGTAGCAGCTAGGAGTATACACAGTTAGAGTTAGTAAGAAGTAAACACATTTCGTACATGTAGCTGTTAGAAAAACATTAAATGGACTAGCTCTAGCGGAATCTAATACTGTATTTAATGCTAACCTTTCCTGATTGCTATCTCTACTTAATATGTTCAAATAACAGACTGGCATGTCTCTTTATAGTTCGGTGTCTTGTCCCAGTGCATTTGTATTCAATACTATTCTTTATATCCGTATCCTGCAATTAGTTTGTCGTTTGGATAAATTATGTTTTTTTTTAAAGTGTGCTTCATTTCTACCAAAGAAGTCAGATAACCAAATTGTTTATGTTATTTTCAAAGCAAAAGTTACCTGCAAACCCGAAATATATTTTCTGCCTAATAACGCGGTTGGCGTGAACAAAGACAGGCTAGATTTCGAACATTCGACTTTTCTCCCATTTCTGCCCATGTGAGATAGGGAATTCGCCCATGTGAGATAAACCTATCTCACATGTCACGTGATTCGTTGAAGAAATAAATCATTATTCTCTTGTTAATGGGAGAAAAAAATCCATCCATTCGTTTATTCAAGCCTCGTCCCTCAGAAGATTTCTGGCCCTCGGGTTGGATATTCCTATCTTACATGAATACTCATGGTGGATTCTTATAATCTTAGTTTGTTTATTAGGAATTTAACATCTTTTTAACAATATTTCAATCATATTTTACAGGTGGATCCGCGGGACCTCTGAATACTTGTTCATGCGCGAAACGTGCACCGGATAGAGCCGCCGACCCACTGCAAGCCACCTGGAAGGCATCCATACTTGAAAAAAATCCGAAGTGCCGAGACCGGGATTCGAACCCACAACGGTGGAGGGGGGGCTGATAGGTTGCAAGTCAATGGCATTAACCACAAGGCCTCGTCGACTTATGTATTATTGCCCGGCACCCTTGCGTATATAGATATTGATTAAACATTGCGTGATTGCTATATATAAACAGAATTTGCCTTTGGCCATTTACAATTTAAAATGACATGACAAACTCCATTTGATCATTGTTTAGTTTTGTTTTGTACTTTTTGTTTAGGTCAACGCCCTTTTAGTAATCTTAAAAGGTTTACCACCATCTACAGTGTGCATTGTTTAACCCATCTTTGCAGTTCATGTAAAACACGTGATTAGATTTCAGTCATTAGCTTAGCAAGATATGGTAACACTCCTTTGTAACCCTTTCACCGCCATCGGCAAAATGCGTGGAATTTACAACTGTTATAAGCTGACTCTACATAGTTTGCACTCCTATCCAGTCAGTCAAACGTAATCAACAACAATTAACTGAATAAACACAAACATCTGTAAGAACATTCGTAAAAGCAGACGACATTTTCCAATTTTGTGCTGATAGGGTTTAAAATGAAATTTGGAGGTAGTGTGCAAAAGTTCTGGTTCCAAGAATCGAACCTTGGTATCTTAATATACGAGATCAAAATCAATCAGACTTGCCAAGTGAATTGCCTTGTACATAGTTTCACTATCATACCACTTATTCAACAAGAATTGTCTCTTACAAACAAATACTCCAATATTTACAAGTGTTAATAACTAAGTAGTTCTTAATGCCTTATTATCGATCAGGAATTTTATCCGGAAGCTTTGTCAGAAGAATAATAGATCGAGTGAAGAAGTTTGGTACACATTTAAACAATTCTATAGTTAAGTGTTCTATAGTTAAGTGAACATTTATCATGATCGTTGTGGATATGGATTTATTCAGAGGTTTTATTTACAATATCACGTTTACTGTAACAGAGACACCATGAGAATGTCATAGAATTTCACCCTTTATCATCCTCTAATTCCGAACCGAGGGCTGTCGGTTGATTATTTGTTATTTTTAATCAGATTGAAAAACATTTCCCCTAAAGAGTAATTCAGACTGGAAATATAATTGTATGCGAAGAAATGGCAAACACACTACAACACTAGAGACTTCATGGTAAATTATTTCAGAGCTCAGGGTGGAACCAAAACTGGTATCCCTTTTGCACAAACGTTGTAGCTGTAGTGGAAAATACCAGCTTATTTGGCCATTTGATACTTTCATATAATTAACATGTCACCTGAGAATTTAAAACTGCTACGTAGTGTTCTATGTATCGTTCCATTTTATACATCACCGGGGTTAAAGGTTAGGCAAATCTTTTGATAATCGTCTCCTTATCGTACCCACAAATGTATAATTGTAATGTATGCAGAAATGAATCGTGTTCAAAATTACGATAAAAGGACAAAAAATTGAATATGCATATACAGTTGGGGCAATTTTAACATAAAATGCAGATAAAGTAGTTTTATAAAAGCTTCAAACATGAACTTGGGTGTTTACATTGACACAACATTCATTTACATTGACGTTTATGTTAAATTCATGTATATGTACGCGCTTTTCCTTTCTTTATTTCTATTTTCATATACAACCTGGTACATTCTGGGTTTTTTTTATCATATTTTATTCAAGCAACGTTGATATGTTGCTATTTTGTTTGGTTTGTTTATTTGATATACGTCACTTCTACCTTCTACAGTTACTGGACATCCCAGAGAGAGAGAGAGAGAGAGAGAGTATGAGAGAGAGAGAGAGAGAGAGGGGGGAAAGAGAGAGAAGTGGACACAAAGAACACTTATGTAGAAGCTGTTTGTTCTGTTATGTGCCTAGGGTATTACACTGGTACCACACGAAAGTCTGAGCCCCGATCATTTATCCTGACACCTACGAACCAGTCGTAATGCTAGTCACAAATCTTAAGCACCACGGAAGGAAAGCCATTACTGACATATTTTAAAGTATTTGGTCTGACTCGCCCGAGGTTCGAATCGACAACTTTTGTGGACGGTGGTCTAGTGTAGTGGTAAGACGCTGGCTTCAGGATCGAGGGATCCTGGGTTAAAATCTCGTCCAGGGACTTTACTGGGCAGAAAATTAATCTCACGTGTGCGTCACTCCACCCGGGTGTAGAAATGGGTACTGTGAAGGTGTAAGCTAATGTGCCATGGCTGGCAGCAATATGTGCCATGTGTTAAAGATGATGTACCATGTACAAGTCTGAATAAAATGTCTGTCTGTCTGTCTATTAAAGGCCAACTTACAAACTGATGATCGGGGCAAAATATGTAAAGCACCTTAAAGCGTATGCCCAATTTGAAAATGAGTGCTATATAAATGTGTTAAAACAAACCCCTTAACAACAAAACTGGGTCCTGTGTTGGAATGGTAGCGTATGTATCGTCAGTTTTTATAAAAAAAATTATTGCAGCCCATATTTTTAAACTAATGATTAATTCGATACAGGGGAAGTTTACTTCAGAAGGTTTTCCAAAAATAAAACAGAGCCTTTAGTTGCCCCTCATTCTACCACTCGTTCTAACAGTTAACAACGCAGCACAAAACAGTGATGTAGTGCATTATAAAGAGGATATACTGAACATATAGGTATTTGAAGAGGCACCCACACACTAGGGCTGGGCACGTAGGCTCGGCTAGTGAGCTGGCTCACTGATCAGAATTTAGCTCAGTTGGACTTGAAACTCTCATATGTTTATCAGTGCTAAACAATGAGAATGTTGAAGAACCAGAAATTTCAACAAAGAAGTTCTCTGTACCCGCTTCCCAATTTCTGGGACGTTCATTAGCTCTAGCTAAAAAGAAACAACAACATCCTATTTGATCTTAGACGTGTATTGCTATTACGTATACATATGCGAAAGAGCCACAAATTATCTGGTGAAGAATATTAGTCAAAGTCCCCCATTATATTCGGGTATATCGATAGTATCATATACTATGTGTACATGTATATACAAGAACAAATGTAAAATCGAATGCGTAGTTAGTCAATATGCAATGCTTCCATATAATGACGTTACGTTTCAATGCACTTCTGTTATGGTACGGTACTAAGAGAGAACTGTACCTGTTGGAGGCTTTATCGGCGTCAGTCAGGTGTGAAACATATTTAACATCAACCCTGTAGCTAACTTTTTAACCAAGTTGGGTGCGGACTACGGGGGAAACGATACACAAATGCTGGGACTTTCGCCATCCAAACCGGTTATATCATCAGTATGTGTTGAAAATCGGCACTTAGTGCGTGAAAAATAACTGAAGTGTACAGGAATTGACACAGTGTTGAAACTTCGCTACGGTCATAGTGTCGAGGGAAAGACGGTTGGATATAGGATTAAAAGTATTTGGGTAGTTTGGTGGTTAAGCCAGTGTGTACTATAATTAGTGGAACAGACTTGTGTTTTCGGGTAGGTTTACCACTTTCTGAGAATATTTTAGCAACATTCGCCGAGAAAAGATGGTGGTCTTGACACGGGGAGAGTCGAAAATGTACAGCTGTAGAGTGTTGTATATAGGTAGTGCCCCGCCCATCGAAACCATCGAGGGCATTGAAGCAATCCAGGAACCGTTGAACCAGAGATATCCATCCGATTTATCCAGCGTGGAAGGGATTGACTGCACAGTTACTGTACTTGCGGATTGTCTTCAAGTGAACTATTTGGAATCGGGTCAAATCGTGCAGTTCCCATTGAATAAACTGAAAATTTGTGCGGCTGTTCGGTCCGTTTTTGTCGTAGATGGTGCTTCAGGCGAGAAGAGGAGAAGGTTTGTACCCGTCAACAAAGTTGAGTGTGATAAAGACCACCCGGCAGTCTTTTGTGTCATCATTCGTAGAAGCCAAGGGAGGCAAATCCAGGAGTGTCATTCTTTTATTTGCAACACGGCACATGATGCGCTCCATCTTGTGAATGCAACTGCGACTGCTAACGTGGCTCTTAAGAAAGCGGAAGGGGCGAGCGAAAGCGGAATGCAGGTGTTCCAGAATGGGTATCACAGCGATAGGTCTGGAATGCAAACGTACGTGCAACAGACCACTGCGACCCCCCGTGAAGATGAAATCATATATATCAGAAGTTCTGCACAGCAGCAGACAGAAACCAAACTAGAACCGCCTCCATTAAACACGAAGCCACTCCACTACGCGATACGCCAACCGGAAGCTACACGCAGTAAGTCAGAGGACAATGTCATTTACATCAGCTTCGATAAAACGAACCTTATCCAGACCGAAGACAGTGATAGGTTACAGGTAAAGCCTTCCAGTGCAAGTGCTTATCTAGATGAAGAGCAAACTACTACTACTCTAAACTATAGGGCATCAAGGCAATCGCCGTTGCTAACGCGCGAAATGTCTGCACCTGAACCTATTATTGTACGATCGCCCCGCCCACCTCCAATGGCGTATGGTCCCCCACCCCCGATGATGATGATGATGCCACCACCTCCACCGCCACCAAGGCTGTACGAGCGACGCTTTATTGCGCCTCCACCTCGTATGATTATGCAGCCTCCCGTCTATGCTCGGTACAAAGGTAGGTCCTCTTCGCCGACACGCTACGCAGGATCCGAATTCCAAATGGCTGGAGTTCATAAGGAGAAGTATCAACCGAGATGGAGGAGTCACCACAGTGATATTGTTGGTCCACCGCCGAGGAATTTTATGCGAGAAGGCATGATGCTTAATGAAAGAGCGTTTTCACACAGGGTCAATGGGGATAGTCGCATATCGCGATCGGCTGTAGGGTACCAGTATCCGACGGCATTTGATACGTATTACGACCGGCCCGTGACGAAATCAAATCCTAGATATAGCAGTTCTGAAAGCTCTAGTAGTGGAAACACCGATAACCGATTCAGTAAATCAAAACGGTGACTGTGAAAACATCACTTTACATGAGAATTACCTAGCAGGTGTCAGATGCATTACTGAGACTGTGTTCAATTAAGTTAACTATATAAAATCTATACTTGTTTACGGAGGGCAAGTTAGTGTTTTCAAATATTGTGCTATTGATGATTGAATTTCGACCAGGATCCTTTATTATTCGTTAAATGATATGTTAACTGTTTAAACTTTATATACTATTTGGTTGTTGGCATGAATGTAACAATAAATACGTATGTTGCCACAGAATTAGTTCAGCAAGCCACTTTTAAAACTCAACTTCAATACGATTATAATATTGCCGGCTTCAATTACGTTATAATTCAGTGATGGATATGCAAGAGCTTTTAACAATGACACTTGTACCACAATATGTGTTTAAAAGGAGTATACACCAGACATACCGCTAACCAACGAATAATCAAGACAGAAAAGTGTAGGCTACTGTAATAGCATTGTTTCATTATTTAAGAAGTCATGTTATCAACGTTTGGATAGATAAAGCTGTTTTAGGGTGGTTCAGTATAAAGTATATGGCTTGAACCGCTTCTATGAATAAATTAGAAACGCACAATTATTTCATATGTTCTATTCATTTATGTCTACTTTGTAATTAAATGATGGGCATAATGATTATTTGCATGGCACGTGATTCAAAATAATATGTCAACTCTCATTTGGTTAAGATGATGGCTCTCAAACAGGTTTAGTTCCACCGTATAACTGTTAATAGTGTTATACAGTAGTTGTTTTCAGTGTTTCTTTTGTTGTTTTCTATGTTCATTTATTTTTTTTATGTTTCTGAATGTTTCTGTTTTCAAAGTTTCTTTTTCTGTTGTTTTCGGCGTTTCTTTTTCTCTCTCAATATTTCTTTAAACTGCTAATGTAAAGGATGTTTTTTTTTTTATAAATGTCGACCAAGATGATATATTCAAGTTTAATTATCTGCACGCACAGAATGCACCTGGTTCAGTGCTTTGACGTTGGTAAATTGAATAATTAATACTATATTTACATAAGGCTTGCAGTGTGAATCGCTTGAACCTAATGTGTATTCCTATGGTGATGGATTGTCACCTGGTATTGTGATATATTTGTAAAGAAAACTTAAGTCGGTTTGGTTAGTGGTCTTGGTTGATGCAAATGTCATCTTATGTATCATTATGCATATACATCACGGTGTGGATACAACTGTACTCTTCACAAATATTTTGGAGCTGGTGCGGTCGGTCGATTCGAGACGATAAAATGTATGTGTGTGTGTGTGTGTGTGTGTGTGTGTGTGTGTGTGTGTGTGTTTAAAAATATATCCTTGCGGTTTCTAATAACGATGTTGTGCACATAATGTGCGCTAGTGAAAATTTTTCTGTAATGTGTTTATTGCTGAACATAGTGTTGTAAGGTCGTTAAAAGAGTGAAAACACCGAAGGTTCGTGCTTTGTACTTGTTTATGTTGTCAAAATAGAGGTACATTGTTTTACCCTCAGACCCCGTGATTATATATCTATTTTATGCTTAATCCGGGTTCATGCTCAAATTTTAAATATTTAAAACAATAAGTTCTTTCATAAACTAAATTCAAATGTATATTTAACTTTTACTCATTGGGCATATACATGTTAATATTCACATTGAAATGTTTTATCTCAAATATCTTAACTAATAGCAGCAATTTAACGTCCATGCTCAAAGTGAGTTGAGCACGTAAAATGCTTTATAATCACATACCCAGAACCTAACTAAAACATTTACAGCAATACAAGTGATACCGATTACAAGTTTTCATTAGCGGGCATTCCAGACTCTACATGCTGTTTGTTTTTAAATATGACAGGATATATTTAATAAACAACATTGGTTTGTCCTAATTCTTGCCTGCCATCTTTAAAATGTTCGTGAATAGTACGATTTATTCGCCACCGTGTATATGCAGGTACAAGTGTTTCAACCATCGTTTGTTATGCATTGTAAAGTGTCCACATGTAGTGGTGTGCTTAATAATTGCAAGTGTTCAGTTTAAAAAAAGATCACATTTACAATGCTGATACACATTGTACTTATACTAATTTCTGTTGGAGTATACGTACATTATATAATAAATCTTTTTAAATCTATTCATGGGAAATGAAAATTTATAAATATTTTTTCTTCTGAAAAACAACAACAACATCAACACAACAACATCCGGAACGTTTCTTCACCATGAAGTATCATTAAGAAATTGAGGTTAATTGTTGCATTGTTTCAGTCTAGATCTACACCCGTTACAGGTCTAATGCCTTAAGACCTTGATTCGAAAACATCTTAACCGTTATGTATGTGCTATTAGTTAAAGCGGTAAATTGTCATTATAAAAAATCAAGAATTGACAACTGACATTGCTTTTTGTCAGATTTAGATATGCTTTAAAATGTAAAAGGTTGACAGAAACTGTGCTGGTTTTAGATAAACCATTTTGTTGAATATTTCGTCAACTTGTTTTTGGTATTTTTAAACCTTTGATATAAACCATCGTAACAAGTTGTTTTCACGCATCACGGCTGAGGTGTTTCTGTTGATACGCATCACGGCTGAATTGTTTCTGTTGAAAGTTGTAGATATAATATACGCCCAGTTTTTCATAAATGGCACATGGGTGGGTTCGTAGTGTTTCACCTGACTTGTGTTTAATTGATCAAGGGCATTTCTGAAGTGGTTTTATACTTTTAAGTAGTATTTAAAAACCCAATTCGTCATCGAGAAGAAAATGTCATGGGTATATGCATTTAACAGGACTACACCTTAAAACGTCATACCTGGCTCATGTGTGATGTCATTTGACAATATATTTACTAATCTTAATACAGTCGTGAAAAATACATGTACATCTTGAACAAATATTACATGTATACAATGTCTGTCATTATTTACTGTTTCATAGCAGATCTAAATAATTCATGTGCCATAACTCTGCTTGAACTATCATTTATTGAATCGTTTTCCTGAAGATTTATGGTCTGATATATTTCGTTATAGTTTCGATATTTATTATGATGATGGTTCAATTGCTGTACTGTATGGAAAATTTAACCTAAACATCTTAACCTCTATTACTATAATGTCATGGTAGACTGATTGTCTATTTTAACCTTCGTTTATTATCGTCTTATATATCACGATTGTGCAGGTGGAAACTATAGGGAGTGGTAGCTTTTATTTCTTTATTGCCTACTTTAATCATGATTGTACTTTTCTGCTACGTAAAAGACCGAAGATACACGAGTTGGATACGAAAGTAAATAATGAATATATACTTCGTAGCAACCTTTTAATTTATTTATGCACGTAGGTCGGGATAAGTTAAATTTTCCGCACAGTAGCAAATTGTATAATTGAACAACACAATAGCAAATTGAATAATGCATCGGAAATCATTTTCCATATTGTTGCAAATTAATGTGCATAAAAGACGGCTGGATTAGTTTAATCAAAACATTTTGTAGATG
>JAULCC010232405.1:0-12637 GCA_032358795.1 Nuttallia obscurata | reverse complement strand
GAAAGCAATAAAAAACCCGCAGAAAAACATTTCTTTTAATGATTTTGTTACATCTTCCAGAGGAATTGATAATCAGCTGGTTTTAGAAATGTCTGGAAACGTGTGACGTAAAAACAGCTAAAAGCCTCCAAGAGAAGACTAGCATTTTTTTCTTCATCATATTGTGAGCCTATTGTGGGAATGTGTACCAAAGTACTATCTGGTACAAATAAATATGTTTCAGCACAATCTGAATACCATTAACCCTTAGCCTATTGTGGGCGACCATGATAGAATATGCAAACAGCTTGGATCTAGACCAGAGCCCAAGTAACTTGGCATCATTTAAGCTGCTTGAGACTCGGCCAATTGCTTCTCCAAATAATGGGTGAATCCGAAGAATTTTAAAATGCAGGGAAAGCACAATCTGAATACCTTTAACAAATCTAGAGCACAGTTCAATACTAACCTATCATATATTTAACAAAAAAGATACAACAGTCCATATAAAGCTTTCACTGACCAATCAAAATGTAGCTTTTACAACTTTCTAAAGCTATTACCACTTTCGAAAGGTAATTACCACTTTCAAATATCAAAACAAGCTGATGGTTTGAAAAGATTAAGTTTTATATTTGATAATAAGAGAAAAAGGACAAAGAGACTGTGGAAATAACAAGGCAGAGGCTGCTACTTTAAGTTGAAGTCTGATTTTACAATATGGCACAGCAGCCAAGGCAGCAGTCTGATTATACAACATGGCAAAGCAGCCAAGGCAGCAATGTGATTTTACGTGGCACACAGGCCAAGGCAGCAGTGTGATTTTACATGGCACACAGGCCAAGGCAGTAGTCTGATTTGACATGGCACACAGGCCAAGGCAGCATTCTGATTTTCATGGCACACAGGCCAAGGCAGCAGTGTGATTTTACATGGCACACAGGCCAAGGCAGGAGTCACATTTTACATGGCACACAGGCCAAGGCAGTAGTCTTTTGTTTTTTTCAATATTACACACAGGCCAGGGCAGCAGTGTGATTTTACATGGCACACACGCCTGGGCAGCAGTCTGATTTTACATTGCATACAGGCCAGGATATCAGTCTGATTTTACAATATGGTACAGAGGCCAAGGCAGCAGTGTGATTTTACATGGCACACAGGCCAGGACAGCAGTAAGATTTTACAATATGGCACAGAGGCATAGCCAGCAGTCTGATTTGACTTGGCATTAACAGGCCAAATGGAAATGTATTGTGTCTAATCAGATCTGGGAACACCATGATAACAACTGATGCAATTTTCAAATGATGTAGAGTGGCATATTTATAGGCAAACTATTGTCATTCCAAACTGAATTCATCTGATAATAATGAAGTTTCTTACACCATAATTTTTCTTCTATTACAGCATGACTCAACGAGGGAGTGATGTCATCTTCTCTCTGTCTGCTGCCTCAAAAAAACTGTCATGCCATGATTTTGTAGATAATTACAACAATGCTTAAACAATCTCTTGGAATTATTTAGTAGATGCTGTAAAAGCTCTCTGAGAAGCAATTAATCAAGTTGGTCAAGCATTGGCCATTTGAGTCATTTTTCCAATAACAGGTAATCAATTAAACTTACGATTTTACTCTATTCCTTTTTAAAAAATTCAGCCATTATCGCTTAACTTTGTTATTGTTATATTTTGTCAAGAATCTTTATAAGATAGAAAATAAAGCCAGATTAGAAGGGAAATACTTCTGTTAATAAGAAAGTTACCATGTAATTCCTAGATATGAATTTTCTTTAACAATAGTACCTAGATACACTGATATAAAAAACATGAGCACTGAACACTCAATTTAAATGAAATTCAATATGGTAGCTTTGGAGGTTATATCTTAATTGATTTATAATTGGTCATTAGTTCAATGTCTTTATTTCTCCTAAGATTTTATAATTGTAAACCCGTCCATCTTTTTCTACAGATAAGTCCATTTAATATAAAAGGGAAAATCATATGTGACAATATTTTCCAGTCAAGTCTTCACTGATTGAAATTTCTATGCTTTCAATTTTCTGCATACATATTATTACATGTAGTTCAAACCTAAACACTTATATAACAGAAACTAATTTACTTGTGAATAAATCAAGCAACATAGAAGTTCTTTGTTACTGAATCGTAAATAAATTGAAAAAAAATTCTTCTCATATGCCACAGCACTTCAAATCAATTTGAGATATTGTTTGCAGTGTGGTAATGCCATACATATACAAAATCCTTTTACTAGAATTACTCAGCTTTTTGTGTCAGACAATAAAGCATGGTCTGTAACACTGTAACTATGGCAACAAAAGCAGTGCCACTCTCAGGTTTCTTTATTTGCTAAGAAGCTTTGAGACACCTCCTTGTCTGCCCTTAGAACCCCTCAAATAATGCTGGTACTTACAGATAAGTCCTAAATGGAGGAATCACAAATATAACTTGTCTGGTATATATTTTGGAAGAACTGCAAAGTTACAAAAACCTTGGGCTAGCCTTTCAAAAGTTATTTGAGCTTGGCACTTCTTTTAATAGTGATAACTTACCAATTTCATTAATTTGTAAACAGCAGATAAGATTATTATAAAATAAGTGATTGATTGATTGATTGATTTTTTGATTGAGTTGGGTTTTAAGGCCATAACACAATTTTTAAATAGATCTAAGTATTGGATTTTTGTTAAGTTTAGAGGGATTTGAAGTTTGGATTAAACATTCTGTTAAGTTACACAATGTTAGAAGAGCTGGACCCTTTCTTTCTCAAGACAGTCCCTCAGTCCTCTTATAACTTGTATTCTCCTTGTGGTTAGAAGTATCTACATTTGTAATCCTCTCTAATGGCTCTGTTTATTTTTATATCCAAAAAGGGTGAAAAAAAATCCATGTGGCAAGCAGTGCATTGATTGGATAGAACAAAAGCCACCCTTTTCTCTGTGAATGGTTGTAGGGGTTTTTGTCTCTATTGGTGGAGAGTTTTTGATGGGACAAAACATGCTTAACACCAGGAATAAAGAAGGTAATATTACCAAAGGGGATCATTTTCATGTAGCAGTCTGCCATAAGAGCTTTAAAAGCACTTGTAAAACATGAAGAGTATGATTTTACAAGCACTCTTTTCAACAGATTATGAAATTTTCTTTTCAAGGAGTTTTAAAGGAAACAAAAAAATTGATTGCCATGTTATGCAACAACATTGTAAGTCTTTACTGAGTGTACTTACATTTTGTAATGATTTGATTGTTTACAATCTTGACAGTTATTACCTATACATGTAATGATCAAGACTCTCTGCTGGGACAAGGCAAAGTTTGAGTCCTGGTAGACAAAAATTTAAATTTGCCTGCTTTTTTATTGCTTTGATATTAACAACATATATTAACAAAACATGATTTTATGAAAACATTTTTGTATTAGAAAGTGCTGCTGTCAAAAAAATTGTCCATTTAAATTTCAGCTTTAACACCTGGAATGATATTTAAACACATTACTTGAAATAAAATAAAATATTTGTTCAAGTGAATGCATAATCCAGAATTTCTGTATTTACTGGATGATTAACGAGCTGCAGGTCATTATGGGGACTTAGAGGCTGTCATATTCTGATGAAATTACCTCTGTCTACCACAGTGAATATTATCCCAGATCATATCTACATCACTATCAATACATAATTATACCTATGTCATCACTGATGGGATAGATTTCTATGGGACAATTATGGTATATTTTATTACTCTTTATTCCTTCAGCAACAGAAATTATACCAAATTATGGTCATA
Organism: Nuttallia obscurata; assembly: GCA_032358795.1. Taxonomy (NCBI): domain Eukaryota; kingdom Metazoa; phylum Mollusca; class Bivalvia; order Cardiida; family Psammobiidae; genus Nuttallia; species Nuttallia obscurata. Next base: position 8,846 of record JAULCC010232405.1, on the reverse strand, counting down.
AATCAGGATTAAATAACAAGGTGTTCAGGCGATTTTGTCTCTCACAGAATTTTCACACATCTCTGTTTCTTGCTGTGTTTAGTATTATTTATTGGGAGATTTTCACCATGACATTTTAAATCAGTGTCAGTTTTATATGTGGGAAGGGGTTTCACAGTAGGCAGTCCATTTACAATGATAGGTTTTACATCTAAAGCACCCCCTCCTTCCTCCCCCATCCTCCAACAATAACACAGGTGTGTTGTCTATTTTTTATCTTTTAATTCTGATAGTTTACCTGGGGAGAATGAGGGAAGTGGGGAGCAGATTTCTAAGCCAACACTTCTTATACATACATTATTTAAAATCAATGGAATATCCCTGGATAATCCATGGGTAATCCATGTTAACAAATGGCATGTTGGTAGAAAGATAACAGTTCAAGGGACATAACTTATGTCAGTAATAATGATCTTGAAAAAGAGCTAATATTTACTCAAAGTATTTTAATATGAAATAAAAAAGTATCTTTAAATATATATAAAACAATTTCATTGAAATCGTTAGCATAATAAATGTTGTCAATTTATTTACAATCCAAATTTATGTATATTATGAACATAATATATTATACTAATAATTTATTTGCTTTTGGATTATTACCCTTTATTTGATTTTTGTTATCAATATATGCATGGTTTTGATGGCTAAATAGTTGTATTTCACTCAAATATGAAGTTTACCAGTTTTAAGTCATATTTGACATAGATAAAAAAGATTTGTTAGCTTTAGATTTACGATAGTACCGGTAATTATTTCTACTCAACAAATGTGTTATCTGAAAATAAGATCATTTAAAGATTCATAACCTATAATCTGCTATCCAAGCAGACATATCAATAAAGTTATGTAATATTTTATTTATTATATATCCATCCAGTACAAAAGTATTTTATTATTAAAATGACAAAGTGCATGTAAGATTTGGGTTCTATCAATTAACTATTGAGACATATCCTTGATAAAATCAAAAGCCAGCATTAATATTGATGTTTACAAAATCAACATCAGCACAAAGTCTAAATATGCCTGGTCACGACTTCAGGACATTTTGACAACCAAATTGGTTTGCCACTTTATCTAAATTTCCGCTTTGCAGGTTTATCAATGTTTTCATGTTTTCGCTTACTAACTGGGGTCTGATCTGATCATTGCTTATAATGTCTCCAGTTGTACTGTAACCTGAGCTATCACAAAATGTCAGAATGACTTGGCAATAAATCATCCCCTCAAACAATAAACAATAAAACTGTCTAATAAATATTAATCATAGATAGTTCTCCCGAGATTATGTACAACAATTTTCAATCGTGACGTCCAGTATCGGTCACTTTCTCCGACCCTCAGGTAGCCTGGCCACAAATGACATGTAAATGATATGTCAATACCGCTGACAGGTGATTAGGAAAGATGTCATTAACTGACTTACTGACTAGGTATATTATAAATGCCTTTCCATGGCAAATCCGACCTAAAATTTTTAAGTCAAGTGAGACTGTCCGCTAATTTTAAATATGTTTATATCAATAACCATGACAGGGAAAGTTGTGCAAACAATTTATTATATACTTAATATTATCCTGAATTTGATAACCCTCAGATTTGTTAAGCAATGTAGACAAAATACTGATACCGTTTGGCTGTATGTAAATTTAAAGCATTGAAAAATCTAAACTTATCAGTCTTCAGAAAATTTTGAATCCGTACTTGTATATCTATGGAGACAAAAATCTTAGTAAATGCGGAATATCTAATTTACATATGGTGACACTTGATGTTTACAAAGAAGATGTACCATTAATTAAGTGAAATAACAAGAAAAATGTGGTATAGTAAAACAAATGGGTTTTTGCAATAAAATGTACCTAGGTAAAGAAAATGAATGAGAGTAACTGCATGAATTACTTGAGGCATATGCAGACTAATTGTATGTCACAGAGAACCTAAACTGTTGCAAAATCCAATTTGTTTTGCATAACACTTGTTCAAAGAATACATTCATAAGATTACAAAAGAAGTGTTATTACTAGGTTCTTTGTCCAATAATAAATTTGTTTGTCTACAAAGCACAATTGACTAGGTCTAAGAGCTGTTGAAAGTAATCGCTTTAAATTGAAAATCCCAATATCAGCTGGGTTCATCCCCAATATTGCTTATTTTATTGGACGTAGAAAACCAGGGACAATATAAAGCGTCTCATAAAATCTGTAATACTTCCAATGTCATCCAGACAAATACTTCCATTTCATGTCTTGATTTCAGTTGTAACATACTTTATGGACATTTTGGACCTCTGTTAAGCAATTTCTATTTAACATAATTGTGCAAAGATGGCGATCAAAGCATTTTTTCTGATCTTTGTAGACAAAAAAAGTTCTGGGTCTAAGAGAAAATGGTACTTTCTTGATCTTGATCGCCTCCTTATTCTTAATCCTCCAAGTATTTCATTGGTTAGAATTTATCATATGCATATTCTTAGCCAATCAAAATATCAACTCAGAGGAATGTTTTAAGTATTTTCTACCATTGTCAATAAATGTAACTTCATTTCTCTTACAATCAAATACCTAATCATATTGCTGTAAATCCAAATAGAATTCAAGGTACTGTTAGTTGGGGATAGGACAAAAGGTGTTTTAAAAAAAATTCTTTGAAAATGCACATTTTAAAGAAGAAAAACTAAATATGAGATTGTAATTCAGGAAATTTTGAAGTTGTCATTAAATTTATATGCCATTTAAAAACTATAATATATGACCTGAAACATACACCCCTGTTACCTCCTCTATATTCTTTTACATTGTTAGAATAATGATGTAATATGCATAAATATATATAGCATAGCAAGAGACAGTCTCTTTGTGAATGAGTTGGAGTTTATGGCAACACAACAAAAGTACATGCAGATTTTAAAAAAATTCTGGATCCAAAATATGTCTTTCATTGTTAAAAAAATATGAGGTATGGATCAGATATAGATTCAGAAACTTCATACGAGCTGAAAAACTCAAGTGACACAGAAACCCATTCCACTGGCATAGACTTATTCCACTAGCAGAGTCTTATTCTACTGGCAGACTTATTCCACAAGCAGAGACTTTAATTCCACTGGCAGTCACTTCTTACTATCATGTAAGTGATAGCAGTGGCCCTGTCTTGTTCATCACCAGAAACACCCCTGAACCATGTATGACAATATATATAGAGAGAGGTTTATTGGAAAATGTTTGTCAACAGTGTAGACGCAAACATTTGAATACAAATAATGCTCCATTCCTTCCTAGATCTGCAATTTTTTTACCATTCTGACAGAAAATAATGTAAAATATTGATATCCCTGATAATAGAATGTTCCCTGGACGAAAACAAACACTAAAACAGCCCACTGTAGCATATAAAGCTAACAATTCAATTAAGCAAACAAACATCTCTTCAGTCTTAAAACATCTACATTGATTTCTCTGCAAACATTTCTTCTACTTTAATCCTTGACAATTACATCCCCAAATGTTCCTGGTATTTTGAAAGGAAAAGTCTCACTGCTATTAATGCTTTTTAGTTTTTGTCTTATTCTGGGACTGTTGGAACTGCTCCAACACTTAGCAACTGCAGTAACAATAAATTTGGTGAATTTACCATCATTTAACTCTGAAACCATGACGCCAGTTCAGCTGAAAATTTATTTACACTGAATTCTCAGGCAAACCCTTCCAAACCAGAAACACACCGTCCCTCATAGCAGAGCATATAACAAATTGTAGACTGTATTGTTACCATCCATGAAATATGAATGCCATCACAAAAATGAGTTTTGAATCGACTCTTAATGTTGTCTGATGCCATTCAGCTTTTTTACACCAGAATAGCTCAATTATCTCATAAAAAATATAATGCCATTGATCCTTCCTTATCAATTTAAGGTCGCCATGGGGATCGGGTCATGTAGCCATCATTTGGTCTGCTTCTGTTTTCTAGCTTAAATATGTTATTTAAATGTAAATGTCAGATGTGGTGACACAGAACAGTAAAGGTCAGGCAAACAGAGAGCAAAGGTCATGTGTAATTTGGACAACTTATACATTTCCATTTTTATCCCAAAATAATATTTTCGTCTTAAAGGCCACAGGCTCTCAAGAATAATTGTCATCAATGTCTTTAACTATATATCTTCTGGTTGGAATGATGGACAAACCAATCTAAATGCAAGGCCTTTCCAGAAATGTAAATTAAAGTTTTCAGACAAATATTTATAATACATGTTTACTTTAAGAAATCTTTTATGAAAATGCATTAAAAATTCAGCACAACTCTAATAGTCATGCAGTTCTATATTTGGGATAAAAAATTTTAAAGAGGATTTTTTAAAAAGATATGCCAGCAGTTTTGTTACACAGATATCAGATTGTGCACAGAGGAAGTGCTATGAAGTTTGATCAACATTCGAGTATGTTTGGTAGTCTGTTAATGTCTTACATACAATTTGAACCTCAACTATATTTTTCTAAATCCATTTTCACATTATGCTTTGTACAATCTGCTGATTGTAAAATGATGAACAACTTGTAAAGATGATTACATTTAAACGCCCCGAATGTTTCAGTGTAAAACATGCTTTATCTTGTATAAAATAATCTTATTTGTCTCTTTTGCAGACATAGTCACTTTAAATATTGCTTTTAACAACTAGAAAAAGTAATCTTGACAGAATACATCTATATCTTTTCGCTTACAGAATGATCAATAGTATGGTTAAAATAGTGTCTATGTTTTAAGGCCTCTTGTGAAGCTGTTTATTACACCATAAACAGGATCTAGAGTTTTATCAAAGTTTGAACTGATTGCTTTTTATTCTTTTCTCCATGGAAACCATTAAAGTGTACAGCTTCAAATCCTTGTTAGAGTTATATATGAGAGAGTTCCAACAATTCCTTGTTAGAGTTATATATGAGAGAGTTCCAACAATTTGTTCCAGTGTGAGGCTATCCAGAGAAACTAAACCTTTGGTCTTTCTATTGCTGCACATGCATTCAGCATTGGGATGTCAAAACAATTCTTGCAAAAAATCAAAATCTTATAATTTTCCTTTGAAACAATAATTTTCAATATCTTTTTCTGTCATATGAATTTTCATATGCATTAGGAAGCATGTGAAGAAGAATTGTTCCAACCACAAAATTCATGTTTACCGTAATTTCACATTTTCTGGTGCAGCGACAGATATCAGTAATTTGATACCCTTAAACTTGGGCAGTTTTAACTTTCATCTAAGACCTAAATGTCATTCACAAGTTTTAAGAATCTATTATTGCATTAAAAAAGTTTTAATCCAATCTTGTGATGAATTTCTCTCAAAAAATCTAATCATAGTTGCCAATTAATCTACACTGTTTGCAAATTTCAGTAATGTTGATTCAAGTATTTAAAGCTTGCAGGGAGTGTCAGCCTTCATCAACAGGGAACAAAGAACTTGAAATATCTAGTATCGCAAGTCAGAGATAATCTGTTTAATAAACACATCATGTTATTGGAAGACATCCTGTTCTACTCACAAGAAACCAAGCACAAATATTAGATTGATATCACTTAATCTGCTGCATAATAAAAACCCGAATGAATGCCCTTTTTTCTGCTGGAAAATCTTTTAAATATTTAGTCAACCACCAAGGTAAACGTCTTGCGTTTCTAATCAATTAAACAAATATACAAAAGTGTAGTGTTTGAGTTTAACTTAAAGGTCATATATAGATTTAATTATTGTTTAATTGAAGAAAGGTTTTTATTTTTCTACCATGTTTAACATGGTATAAGTAGTTTTATGATTTTAAGAAGGAGGAAATTGACATAAACATTAGTCAACTTTGAAAGAGGAAAGAATTATAAATTACGGACATGGGGTTTTAAGGTTAAAGCGCTTGTCATAAACTTTAGCATTGAAATTCCCCGCCCTTTAAGCCATTTCTAACAGTAGGGAAAAGGACTTTTTCACACTGTAAATAACCATAAAGAAAAGAACTGAAATTATCTTTGATCAAGGCATAACGTGCCACACACCCTGAACAAAACATTTAACCAAATGCGGCCATGCAGGGCCATAAAAGGACTATTGTTTCTTGTGGCCCTTGCGTCAACCTCAAGATTAGTTTGCGATATTTTTTGTTACCTTAGCTCACTAATAGCCTGATAACAGACCGATAAATACCCGCTTCAATAGACTGACAGTTTGTTAGCCTATCAATAAGCTAATGTTCAACCACCACGGCAGTTTTTATACCTTTTTCAAAGGTGTTTGCAAACAAAATTGATTTGACCTGCCTGTATACAAAATAATTTATGACAGTTTTAATGCCTCTTAAATAAAGCTTGTCAAGTCAATATGTCAATGTTACCACCGAAAACTTATGCAAAATTAAACTTCCAATCAATTTTTGTGCCCTAAAGTATTATGTCCCCCCACAGATGGTGAAATACTTAGTTAAGATGTCATTATCTGAATCTCTTATATAATTATAGATAGGAAACAGGAGATATCTTAATGTGTGCACAAAGACAATAAACTATTGAGTCAATTAGCAGTTAATTAGTAACTCTAATGCTGTCAAAATGTAACTGTATATTTGTTATTGAAGATAGCATGTGCTGAAATATCAAATTTGATTACATTTACATTTGAAAAGATTATCACGAAACAACTGGTTTTCAAGGATTAAATCTGAAGATTAAAAATAGAAGACCCTGAATCCATTGTGTAGAAGTTGCTGACATTTTAATATTCTTTAAAAACAGTTTTCATAACAGCGGTGAGTTTGCAAAAGCGTAGCTTTTTTGTGTATGTGGTTATGTCAATGAAATGCAGAGATTATGGCTGATCTCGGCCTGATAGACTATCTAACTTTAGACAACAATGCACTAAAACTTTTCTGGAAAGAAATATGAGATTTCGGATATAACTTAGCAACACCCAAAGTGCATCATACAGATAATTTATGTGTTTTAAGCATCCATAAAATCAGGAATAGGCAAAATTTTAACAATCTGGTTTTAATTTTTTCCACATAAACATGATACATATAGAGATTTCGGCTAGATACAAATCAGTTAAAACTTCTAAATAATCGAGAAAAAAAACACCACAGAAAGTTGAATAATGTGACCGAGCATTTTGTAATAAACCTTTGCACTTTTATATAGGCACAGCTTTACTCAGGAGCAATGAAGTGGGAAATCAGGGAATAAAACATTAATGTGGTCCAGGTCTAACAGAGCTGTATGTACTTTAACTGAGTCTACATTGTTTTCCAAAAATAGTCAAGTGGATGGCAAAATAAAACTGAATGTATTCAATGTTAAAGCAGGTCCCGTGCCTCTTCCTTAATCTAGGCTTATTGGAAAGTTTTAAACTCCAACAGAATATTACCGGTATTCCAGTTGATATAAACTGTCTCTTTAGAAGAATAATTGCATTTGAAATTATCGCAATAGTTAAAGAAAGTAAAAAAATTCTCAACTATAAGGTATTGATTTGCGTGTGTGCCAGTTTGTTTTGATATAAGTGGTAATTAACTGGGGTAACACAAAAGTTTGATAAATAAAGCAATCAAACCACCAAATTTGTCAAATATAAAGCAATCACACAACCAAATTTGTCAATTAAAGCAATCACACAACCAAATTTGTCAAATAAAGCAATCAAACAACTAAATTTGTCAAATAGAGAAATCAAACAACCAAATTTGTCAAATAAAGCAATCACACAACCAAATTTGTCAAATAAAGCAATCAAACAACCAAATTTCACCAAATAAACAGCAGAACACTTCAGTTGGTATAGACTTAGACTGATATTAATGCCATCAGTTAATTTTACATGAAATTTCTCTATTTAAAATGGCACAGGACCTTTATGTGATTATGTGATAGTGGTTCACAAAATAATCTCAAGTTTGGTTATTTAAAGGTTTATATTACCACCAATAAAATAAATGTGTTGTGAAAACAGTGAGTCAGCATTTTTAAGGGCAGTTTTAGTAGCAAAATGAGACAAAGAGGGTTACTGAAGCCATTGTTTACTTTAGTGATTGTGAAATTGGTAAATTCTGGACAGATATGGAAACTTCTTCAAATAATAAAGAAAATATTATATATTCATTTTTGTTTTATATTGTTTAATAAAGTTATGATATTAAAGTGTGATATTTTTTTAACAACACAGATGAAAATGATTTCAAACTTAATTAACTTTTGGCTAAATCTGATTTATAATATTTTTTAAAAACCAGGATAGGAAAAGACACTGAAAGTACTGGATCTTAAATGGAAGCTGTATGATAAATGTCAAGTTTCATCAATATAAATGGCTTTTCCACCGAAAAATTTGTTTTAATGATGAAACATGTAATTTGTGCAGCAGAAATCAGAAGGATGTATAACTCCATTATAAACCCATTAATTTGAATTTAGTTTCCATTATAAAACTGCAGTACATGATCAGATGATTTAAAACAAGGACATATAATTAATATTGTAATTATTATTATGAATGATGTGCAAGAAGATATTTAGAAGTTTAACCCTTTCAGTGATGAATTGTCGTCTGCTGGAAAAGCTTCTGTCTACCAGAATTCTGAAATTTATCTCTTCTGTGTCATTTGTATTTTCTTTATTAACCTTTAGCCTGCTACGGGTGACCGTGATAGAATTTGCAAACAGCTTGGATTCAGATTAGATGCCGAGTAACTCGGCATCTAATCAGGATCCAAGCTGTTTGACACTCGGTCAACTGTTTCTCCAAATATTGGGCGATTATGATG